>CM042198.1:7765311-7792262 GCA_023539305.1 Ilex asprella
CTTAGAGCGACCCCCCCATTTCTTTTGTTATAGACTGGGATAATATTTTTGGGAGAATTATATAGCCTAGTCTTATTTTATAAATTCTGTTGTGTATTTTAGTACTTTTGCTGGATGTAAAGGCCATAGCTTGGCCTATTCTTTTGGGATAACATGTAAACTTGATGGATTAATTTTATGGTAGTTGAATGGACCCGGTGTGGTCATTACAGTAGAATTGCACAGGTTGGAGTTGGGGTAGAGCTCTCCGTACAAAGGAGACTCTGCCCGAATTTTGTTACAATACCAATTATTGATGTACGAAATTTTCTTGTCAATGGATTTTCTTAGTGCTCTCATGCTTAAATGGTTATTAGAATGTAATGTCGTTCAGGGTGGTATTTGGGGCATTACAGATTAGTTATTTTTTGCTATTTTTAAGAAATTTTCTAGTTGGATTATAATGACTTAGGATAGGAAACCTTCAATTTTTGCCTAAAGTTGTTATATTATGACATTTTGTACCCATTGGCATTTGTTTATATATATATATCAAACTCTTTTGACTTTATTGTGTATTTAGAGTTTTGTCTATGAATTGGTTTGTGAGTGTGTTGATTGCATGGATATTTTGAGAATGTGTGGGATTGATGAATGGATGATTGCATATTTCTCTATGTTTGGTTTGCTAAGGACTAACAAAGCTTAAATTGAGGGGGGGGGATGTAAAGGCATAACATTGCATATTTAATAGCTTACTTCCTACTCGTTTCACATGTGTTTAGTGTTTAATCCTTTTAATTGTATTTATATTAGAGTAATGGAGAGCATTTGTGTAAAACTCGCGAAAATTTGAAATTTTTTGAAAAAGGACAAAATAGTCATTTTGTCATAATAATGTGAAATTAAAATACGCGTTCTCTAGAGTTTGTATGACACAACGGACTTCACCGTTGGATTCGTATCGCATAATCTAGTCATCCTGTTGAATTTTATCAAATTCTGAGAAAGTCAGATTTTACACGTAGTTCAAGGCGACTGGGTAGTGGATGACCTCACAAAGGTCCCTAAAAATAAAATTATAAAATTTTCTTATAATTGAATAAAAGTTCAAATAAAATTAATTTGAACTTAAACCGGGATAAAATAAATCGTTTTGGGGTGAAAACGGACCCGAAAAAGAAGGGGCGCGTGGCTCGTTGTGAGCCAAGCCTTTAAAATTATAAATATGGGCTAAATATTTGAAAAATCAGATATTCTTACTTCATTTCATCTGATTCAACGTGTGGGAAAGAAAGAGGGAGAAAGGTGAGATCTTTAAGAACTCTTTCGCCGATTCTTGGAGTTCCGTCGGTCGGAATCTGTCGAGCCAAGACTTAAAGTTCATCTCCTCGACGAGGTCTACACATCCATACTAAGAACAAGGAATTTTACCGAAGATCCAAAAAGTAAAATTTGAGAAATCAAGAGCTTTGGGCTTGTTTGGTGTTTTAGAAGTTTTCTACACTTCTATTGAGGTAGGGTTTTGCCTACTTGGGTTTTATCCCTAACCTTTGATGTTTATGGAAAAAGGTTTAATATTAAAATTGACCTAAAGTGTATCTATGGCCATGGAATGAAGAAATTGGGTATTGGAATGTCTAAAGACCAATTCTTGCTTGAATTTTATACATGGAAGTTACTTGTATTTATTCCTATAACTTGGTGAAATTTGAGACATGCTATGTGTTTCATAAATTGTGCCATGAAGGCATGTGATTAAATAACTTGGATAATTAAATGTTGTTATTTTGATGTAATTGAAATAACATGTTTGAGGTTGTTTCTATACGTGGACATTTACTTATTGATATGCTGAGCATAATGATGATTTATGGAAGTTATATGCATATGATATAAATTTTTATGGAATATATTGATATGTGGTTTAAATGATCCATATGACATTCATACATATGGGACATGATTGTTATTGCAATGGTACATCACATTGCATATGCACGGAAATATCTCATCTCGTAGGTGTGTGCATGGTTGTTGTCAACACCACACTTGGTGATTGACGGAAGGCTTGGGAAAGTTAGGCCGAAGGCCTAGCTGAGCTGCATGGTTTTATGATAAATTGGGTTGGGGTAGCAAGAAGAGGCTAGAAGATCCCTCGGGTTTAAGACCTACTGATTGGATACATACTCCATTGGTATAAGAGCTCATAAAGTGTGTTAGTGTACGCAAAACCGTTGGTGGAAGTCCATGAATTCTGTGTAGGTTGGGTGACCTTTGGTATAAATCTATGAATATCCACCCCAAGAAAGACCCTAAAATTGTAAATGTCATTCAATGTTCAACATGGATAACAGATTCATACACATTGGCACTTGCATGTGTTGAGGAGCCGGGAAGGGCTCGGGTTGAATTGCATGAGTGAGCTCATCTCATTTCATGGCATGACATAAAGATTTTCAACATTGAATGCATATTCTTGCTTGGAATGTGATGGATTGTTGAATGCTGCATGTGTGCATTCCATGTGCATCTAGGTGGGGAGTAGCCTTTGAAGGAATTATTCAACTGAGCGTGGCTCACCGTATACAGGACACAGGTGGAGGATATTGTAAATAGTTACAAACTTTGTAGGGATCATGTATAATGTAGAAAAATTCATTATACATGCTTGGGATGAAAATGATAGAGTTTGGAATGGTTTGGAAATGAAAAACAGGTGAAACAGGAAAATTCGGACAGAGCATACTGGTATGCGTACCGATACAATGCTGTCCAGGGAATTCATCATACCGGTATGCGTACTAGTACGCTTTCATAGATTTTCAATTTTTTTACTTTACTTCCACAAGCTGCTGGGCTATGCATTCCTTCCTCCCAAGAGTATAAATGGGCATTACTGGAATACCAATGATGGTATGTGGGACCTAGGATGGGTCACTCGCTTAAAAGAAAATATGTTTTATATTTTTTAGAAAATCCCAGTAAACGAGATATGGTGTCATGGTGTCGAGTTAACTGGTGTTCGTAGGTATTTTTTGCGGGTTGATGGATTATCAACGGATTATAAATGACCCCCGAAAATTTGGGGCGTCACAGCTTGGTATTAGAGCATAGGTATACGATTTACCTAGGGCTTGATGGGCATTGAGTCTAGACCATTGCATTCATTGTGCATTTCATGTTATGTGTTTTACTTGCTACATGTTATGTGCTACATGTGAATTATATGCATGATGACGGTGCTCAAATACGTGGCTATGTTCACTGAATTAGCTCGTTTTGTCGATGATTATGTGGCCACAGACATGGCCAAAGTGCGAAAGTTTGAGGATGGGTTGAAATTGTCCATTTGGGGTAAAATCGTGGGTCTTCTTCTTCAAGACTTTGACTTGATGGTCGAGACTACTATGACCTTTAAGAGAGAGGTAGATGATGCACAGAACATCTGGGACGCAGGTGTTAAAGATAAGAAGAAGGAGGACCAGTCCTCTTCTTCTAGTACATGCAAGAAGCAAAGGACTTCTGTTCCCTAGGGACATCAAGGCCAGGGCCGCGGCTATCAAGGCCAAGGCCAAGGTCGACCCTTATAGGGTGGGAAAAATTTCAAGACTACCTACCAGGCAGGCCAGAAGACTTGTTTCCATTACCACCAACCGGGCCTCATGAAGTGAGATTGCCCTTAGAGGCAGGGATCCCAAGGTTATGGAAAATCTTAGTCCTAGTCTTCGATGGGGCAACCACAACCACATTTTGTTCCTCCTTAGCCCACCATTGGCCAAGGGAGCCAGTACCAGTTCTAGGGTACTACATAAATGCCTACTATTTTTCGAGCGGGGACTCTATAATCAGGCTAGATGGGTCAGGGCATAGGTCGAGGCCGAGGACAAGGCTCTCAGGCCGAGACTTCGGGGACCTAAGGGCTTGTCTATGCCATCACACCTCAGACTGATTCAGTGGATCAGTCAATCATCCAGGATACATTTCTACTCTCGCTTATGGGCAAGGGTATTAGTTGACTCTATTGCATCTCATTCCTTTATTGCAGCGTCATGTGTGGAAGATTAGGGTTTAAAGGTTGAAACCTTGGAAGATACATTGCATGTGAGTTCTCCCTTAGGAGCTAGGGTTAGGGTTGATCGGATATGTCGGGGTTGAGAGCTAGAGATTTCGGGGATTCTACTCACGATGGTCCTTAGGGTCATGGACATGTTGGAGTTTGATGTCATCCTTGATATGGATTGGTTGACGGCACATCATGTCGTTATTGATTGTGATCGTAAGAGGGTCACCGTGTATACGCCAGATGGTGTTTGTTTCAAGTTCCAGGGAGAAAAGCATGGCACTTTATCCCAAGTAGTGTGTGATTATAAGGACGAGGCGAGATAGGAGTTAGGTCTACCTCGGGTAGTGTGTGATTATAAGGATATTTTTTCAGATGAACTACCGAGATTACCTCCACATCGGGATGTAGACTTCACCATTGAGTTGTATTCGGGTATATCGTCCATTTTTATAACTCCACATAGGATCGCGCCAGCTCAGTTACAAGAACGCAAGGTCCAATTATAGGAATTATTGGACAGGGGCTTTATTAGACCGAGCACCTCACCTTGGGGCGCTTTGGTGTTGTTTTCCAAGAAGAAGGACAAAACCCATCGACTATGCATAGACTACCGACAGTTAAATAGGGTTACTATTAAGAATAGGTACCCTTTGCTGAGAATTGATGATTTGTTTGATCAACTGAGAGGAGCTCGGGTCTACTCCATGATAGATCTTCGCATTGGTTACCATCAGTTGAGGGTTAGAGAGGCGGATATCCCTAAAACGGTGTTTAGGACGCGGTATGGGCATTTTGAGTTTACTTTATGCCTTTTGGATTGACGAATGCCCCGACAACATTCATGGATCTCATGCATAGGGTGTTCCAACCTTACCTAAATCAGTTCGTTGTGTTCTTTATTGACGACATCTTGATCAACTCTAAGTCTAAGGAGGAGCATGAGGGTCACTTAAGAGTTGTTCTCCAGATCTTGAGGGGCCACCAGTTGTATGCCAAGTTCAGCAAGTGAAAATTTTGGCTTACTGATGTGAAATTTTTGGGACACGTGGTGTCGACTTCGGGTGTATCCATTGACCTGGAGAAGGTTGAGGCAGTCATAAATTAGGAGAGGCAGAAATCAGTTTTCTTGATACGTAGTTTCTTGGGATTGGTAGGGTACTATCGGAGGTTCATCAAGAACTTCTCCCGATTAGCTGCGCCTATGACAAGATCGACCCTGAAGGAGGTTAAGTTTGAGTGGAATGACTCGTGTGAGAAGGCATTCCATGAATTGAAGAAGAGGCTTACTTCAGCCCCTATTTTGATAGTCCCAGAAAAGGGACAGAGGTACACAGTGTATTGTAATGTCTCTAAGGATAGACTTGGATGTGTTTTGATGCAGTTATTGAGGGTAGTGGCTTATGGTTCTCGGCAGTTAAAGAACCACGAGTAGAATTATCCCACACATGACATGGAGTTGGTGGCCATAGTCTTTGCCTTGAAGGCTTGGCGCCACTATCTATACGGTAAGCAGTTCGAAGTATTTTCGGACCATAAAAGTCTGAAGTATATCTTTACACAGCGGAACCTTAACACGAGGCAACGTAGGTGGATGGAATACCTGGAGGACTATGACTTCACTATGCATTACCATCTCGGTAAGGCAAATATGGTGGCTGATGCACTTAGCTATAAGTCACGGGCAGTCTTGGCTAGTGTGACTTCTCAGGATTGGCAGATGCTTGAGACTATGGGACAATTCAGGCTACGCTATATGGGGCAGGTTTAGGGTACTTTGGAGAGTTTGATGCCTATGCCTTCCCTACTGAGCAGAGTGATTGAGTCTCAGGGCAAGACCAGGAGATATTGTTCATTAAGGACCGAGTACAGTTGGGTACGGGTGATGAGGGCTGGACCATTCATGCGAATGGTAGTCTTTGGTAAAGAGGAAGAATTGTAGTTCTACAGTCACCAAATTTGAGAGAGAAGATCCTTAGGGAGTTCCATTGCTCTCATTTTGTAATTCATTCCGGCGGTACGAAGATGTATCATGATCTTTGTCGCCAGTACTATTGGAGTGGAATGAAGAAACACGGCGATTTTGTTAGCCAATGTCTCACGTGTCAGCAAGTGAAGGTTGAACACCAGAGACTAGCAAGGTCCAGCCTTTAAAGGTAGCTGAGTGGAAATGAGAGCATGTCACGTTGGATTTTGTAAACCCCACATGTTTAAAAGTGATGTAATGATAGATTGATTAGTAATTATATAAATATATAATAGTGTAAAAATGAAACCCATGAGTTATAACTAGTAATATTGTGAAATAATAGTTAAAGCCGGTTTAGCTAGTGAATATATGACATAACTTGTAAAAGAACTTCTATCAACTATATTTGGGGTACAAATGTATGTTGTGTAAGTTTGGGTTGGCTATGGAAAGGCTTAGGATGGATTGAAAATGAAAAACGGAGGAAAAAGGCAAAACTGGACAAAATCGTACTGGTACTGTGTACTGGTACGGCCGAAAGACGTCTGACTGTTTAATGTCGCGATTTGGGGTCCATATTTAGCCTTATAAATACCTTGAGACGCCTCCTTTGGCTCTATTTCGGCCCCTCCAACTTTAGAAACCCTAAGAGAAAAATAAAGGAGATAAAGAGAGGAAGAAAGGGAGAGAGAAACACTTGCTTTGAAGGGATTTATACCTTGGAGTCTATCAAAACTTAACTTTTCCAGAACAAAAGATAGGAGATTTCTTCCTATTCTATTTCATTGAGGCTAGGGCTAATATATATATATATATGTTTTAACTCTCATTAGTATGTATTTGCTAAGGGTCCTTTACTTCTTAGTTTCCTTACAATTATTATCATGTTTTACATGATGTTAGGGTTGATACCCAATTTTCTTGATTCAAAAACCTAGATTCCAAGGGTAATGGATTCCCCTCTTGACATCTTCCTTTATTGTTGATGTTGGAACCTTAGAACTTTATGTTGAGTGATGAATTAATATTGTGGTTGATCTCTTGCAATTTTATTAAGTGGTTATTGAAAATGTCACATGCCAAATTTAGGAATTTTGTTAATACTTGGAAATTGCTAGTTTATTGAGATTATGTTGGTTTCCTTATTGCATGGTTGTTGTGACGGGCTTGAATTGCCTTCGAAAAATACCATGGAGTGTTAGAGGTTAGTCTATCCCAGTGGGGGTGAGATGGTTGCCTAACATTTGTAGTAAGTTGTCATTTGGTAATGCAACCACTATCGTTCACTAGAGTTCGAACTAGGGTAGGTATACCTTTTCGTGGAAGGGACTCGTCACTACCATTGGTATGGTAGGTGTCCTTTTCCAAAGTTCTTGTGATTCGATTGTGATTGGTGAACTAGGTATAGTCGTTGGGTAGATTCATGAGAAGCAATCAACGTACATAGCACGATGATGAACCAATATACATGAGATGGTTAATTATGGTTGTCGTTGGAGAAATGGTTTCTACAGGAACCTATTAGACATGATTTATGGTTGAGAAATGTACTTTATTACTTTCATTTAATTTTTGTTATTGTGTAAACTTGAGATCTGTTTAAATATCCTGGCTTTATTTCAAAATTGATATATGATATTTGTGAAATGAGACCGACCGATTTTTATATGTTTTTCTAAACCTTGTTGAAGTTTGGGAAGATTTTGCTACAGAGCTTCGTGCTCATCCCCTACAAATTACATATTTTCAGATTTTGTGCTAGAGGATGAGATTAGAGTTGATGCAGCAACACATTGGGAAGCACCACCCGAAGGGAATCTAGACCCCGAGGTGGACCTCTAGAGACATAGCTTCTTTTGAACTGGACTTGAGAATTTAGAAGTCTAGTTTTCTTTTGTATTTCGGATGCAAGCGTAATTTAATTTCTTTGGGATGTAAATGCCACAGTTTGACATATTCTTTTGATATTGTGGCCATAGCTCGGCTTATTCTTTTGGAATGATCTTGTTATTTTTATATATGATGAACGAAAAATTTATTATTAATGGATTTATTTAGTGCTCTCATGATGTGAATGGTGATTAGCATGTAATGTCGTCTAGGGTGGTATTTGGGGCATTATAAATTTTTGTATCAGATTCTAGGCTTTAGGTCTTACATGGGAGCTGTAGGTTATAGATCACCACTAGAGATATTGGAATAGGGGGATGGAAATAGTGGGTCTAGTTGTAGAGGAACCATATGATTTAGATAAAAGCAATACTTAGGATATCTTGTACATCAATGAAACTAAATTGTGAATTGATGTGCAAGATGGACGGCAGAAATGTACGTGGATGTGGGTGTGGCCGTGGAGGCCAAGCACCATTGCCGCCACCACCTCCTAATGCCATGAAGGCATATATCAATGCTTGAGGGAGCTCACCACTTTGGTACAACACCAAAATGGGAACAACAACCACAAATGGTGGGGCTCATCCACTAGCCTAAGTATCGGGCAATGGGAATGAGAATTAGAGGATGGTAGTCCTTCGAGAATTTCTACGACAACACCCACCTACTTTCCAA
The DNA here is from genome assembly GCA_023539305.1 of Ilex asprella. Classification (NCBI taxonomy): domain Eukaryota; kingdom Viridiplantae; phylum Streptophyta; class Magnoliopsida; order Aquifoliales; family Aquifoliaceae; genus Ilex; species Ilex asprella. The sequence continues at coordinate 7,773,891 of CM042198.1, forward strand.
GGAAGCTCTAACCCCTTGGATGTGGATAAATGGATTCGCCGGGTTAAGAAGATTTGTGATGGTATGGGGGTAGCTGAGGATCTTCGGGTCGGCTTGGCTATTTATCTATTGGAGGAGGAGGCCGATCATTGGTAGGAATCCGTGAAAAGAAGAAGGAATACGGATGCTCTCACTTGGGAGGAGTTTGATCAAGTCTTCCAAGACAAGTACTTTTCGAAATCAGTCAAAGACAAAATGAAGACCAATTTTCTTGCCCTACGACAAGGTAGCCTGACTGTGGCTGAGTACGAGAGAAGGTTTGAGGAGCTATCCCGTTATGCTACGGAGTTTATATCCTATGAGGCCAACAAGCCCAAACACTTTGAGCAGGGATTGAGGTCGTTCATTCGAGAGAAGTTGGTGGCTCTCAAGATTTGGGATTATGGGGATATTGTTGACAGAGCTGCCTTAGTGGAGAGGGACATCAACGATTCTCAACGACGACAAAACTACATGAGGGGAGGTCCGATCTGGACCAGTGCCAGTAACAGTGGAGTGTAGAGAGTGGCACCTTACCGTCGCCCCGACCAAGCAATGGGACAAAGACCTCAGGCCGTTCGAGGAGAGGGGACTACTCATACTAGAACAAACACTGACCCCGTCAATGTTTCGCGTGTGGAGGGATAGGGCACTTCAGACACAACTGTCCTTTGCTTCCACCAAGGGCTAACCAAGCGGCAGGACAAGTGGCCACAAATTGGCCACTACAACAACAAAGACCGTTACAAGCTCAAGCCCCCGGCGGTGCCAATCAAGGAAGGGTATTTGCTATGATTCAACTAGAGGAAGATGCTTTTAATGCCATTGTAGAAGGTATCGTTCTTCTCTACAATTCATGGGCCAGAATATTATTTGATCCTGGTGCGACTAATTCTTTTATCCGTACTGCGTATGCTATTAATTTAGGGTTGGGTTTCGGGAAGCTAGAACATACTCTGAGTATTGATATGTCGACGGGAGAACAGTTGGACACCACTAGGGTGTGTAGAGGATGTGTGCTTCGTATTGGGGAGCAAGAGTTGATTGTAGATTTGGTTGTGTCAGACATGAAGGTGTATGACATTATATTTGGGATGAATTTGTTGTCTGCTTTTCGGGCGGTGATGGATTATTTTCGTAAGCGGATCTCATTCAAATTACCAGGAGAGGTAGTCTTTACGTTCATGAATGATCGTAATTCTTCCCATCCATTCCCTACGACGGGTAGTAGATTCTTGAAAGCAAAGACGGGGAACCATTTGAGTTTCTTAGCCAGTTCAATGGGAGATGAATGGGACAAATCCCATACAGACTTGGTGTTGATAGTATCGGATTTTCTGGATGTCTTCCCAGACGGGTTACCAGGGTTGCCCCAACAGAGAGAGATTAAATTTAAGATTGATCTCTATCCAGGAACCGGACCTATATCCATTGCTCCATATCAAATGGCACCTTTGGAGTTGAAGGAGCTAAGGAAGCAGTTGGATCAACTGTTGACCCTTGGGTTTATCCGTTTGAGTACTTTACCTTGGGGAGTCCCGGTCCTCTTTGTGAAGAAAACAGATGAAACCCTGAGGTTGTGCACGAATTATCGGAAGTTGAATCGGGTTACGATGAAGAATAAATACCCTTTGCCACGAATCGATGACTTATTTGGTCAGTTGAGGGGTTCTAAGTATTACACCAAGATTGACCTTCGCATAGGGTACCATCAGTTACAGATCAAGGAGACGGATATTCCTAAGACCACTTTCTGTACCCAGTATGGTCATTTCGAATATACGGTGCTGCCATTCGGATAGACTAACGCACCCATAGCCTTTATGGATTTGATGCACAGGGTATTTCGACCATACTTAGATCAGTTCGTCATTGTATTCATTGATGACATACTAATCTATTTCCGGACACACGAGGAGCATGAACGTCACCTCACGATTGTGCTTCAGACTTTAAGGGAGCATAAGTTATATGCTAAGATGAGTAAGTGTGAGTTTTGGATGAAGGAGGTGAAATTCCTTGGCCATGTTGTATCAAAACAAGGTGTGGCCGTTGACCCCGTAAAGGTTGAAGCAGTAATGAAGTGGGAACCACCAAAGAATGTGACCGAAGTGCGTAGTTTCCTAGGTCTGGCCGGCTACTACCAAAGGTTTGTGGAAGGATTCTCCAAGTTAGCAATGCCGATGATGCGACTTACCAAGAAGGGAGAGAAATTCTTGTGGGCTCAAGAGTGTGAACGAGCCTTTTACACCTTGAAGGAAAAGTTGACGACGACTCTTATCCTCATTATTCCGAATAGTGGGGAGGGATACGATGTGTACACCGATGCTTCGTTACGAGGTTTGGGATGTGTGCTAATGCAAGGAGAAAAGGTGGTGGCTTATGGCTCGAGGCAACTCAAGACTCATGAGCATAATTATCCCACTCACGACTTGGAGCTTGCCGCGGTAGTTTTTGCCCTTAAGTTGTGGAGGTGCTACTTGTATGGAGAGAAGTTTCAAGTGTTCTCTAACCATAAGAGCCTTAAGTACATATTCATCCAGAAAGACTTAAATCTTCGGTAAAGAAGGTGGATTGAGTATCTAGAAGACTAAGATTTCACACTCAACTATCATCCGGGGAAGGCAAACGTAGTAGCAGATGCACTGAGTAGGAAGTCTCAGGGTGAAATCAATTCCCTTGCGGTGAATAGGTGGAAGATGATGGATGCCTTGGAGGAATTTGACCTATGGGTGGACAGACAAGAGGATCGACATGTCTATTTAATCTGGTTGCCCAACCAATACTTCGACAAAGGATCGTAGAGTTGCAGCAGTTAGACATCGAGTTGGAAGCTATCCAGGGTAAGTTGGGGAGGAATGAAATTGTTGAGAATTGGGTGATAAATGGTGATGAGTTACGATTTTGGGGAAGGCTATGTGTACTCGATGATGACCAAGTGAGGGAAGAAGTGTTGGGTGAGTGCCATTATTCCAAATTCTCCATACATCCGGGTAGTACCAAAATGTATAGGGACATGAAACAGCAATATTGGTGGAAGGGAATGAAAAAGGATGTGTCTAGATACGTTTCCAAATGTGTGGTGTATCAGCAAGTGAAGATTGAGCATCAAAAGCCCGGAGGATTATTACAGTCCTTGCCTATTCCCGAGTAGAGTGGGATCACATCACCATGGATTTCATGTCAGGTTTACCACGGACTTCACGAGGACATAATGTCGTATGGGTCATCATAGATAGACTCACCAAGTTCGCTCATTTCTTGAGTATGAAGACCACGGACAACTTAGAGACCTTGAGCAAGTTGTATATCCGCGAGATCGTCAGGTTGCATGGAGTTCTACTATTTATCGTATTGGATCGTGATTCTCGTTTTGTGGCGTAGTTTTGGCAAAGTCTTCAAAGAGCTATGGGGACAGATTTACACTTTAGCATCGCATTTCATCCTCAAACCGATGGTCAATCCAAGAGAGTAATACAAATTCTAGAAGATATGTTACGGGCTTGCACGTTGAATTTTAAGGGAAGTTGGAGCGATCATTTGCCGTTGGTGAAATTTTCATATAACAACAGCTTTCAAGCAAGTATTGGGATGGCACCGTATGAAACATTGTATGGAAGGCCATGTCGATCACCGACTTGTTGGCTAGAAGCGGGCGAGAGCAGTTTATTTGGGCCAAAAATTGTTCGGGAGACTATGGAGAAGATTCAACTCATCCGGGAGAGACTACGTATGGCACAAAGCCGACATAAAAGCTATGCAGATAGAAGACGAAGACCATTGGAGTTCCAAGAAGGGGACAATGTGTTCCTCAAAGTTTCACCTAAGAAGGGAGTGTTTCGTTTCGGCAAGAAAGGAAAGTTAGCGCCAAGATATACCGGACCATTTGAAGTGGTCAAAGTTGTGGGTAAAGTGGCGTATCATTTGCGGTTACCAGCTCAGTTGTTTGGGGTACATGACGTGTTCCACGTGTCGATGTTAAGAAAGTGTCAATCGGATACAACGTCGGTCATAGACTTTGAGGATATTGAACTTCAAGACGGAGCAACCTATGAAGAACAACTGATGAAAATTCTTGATGCCAAGGAGAATGTGCTTCCAACAAAGTCATCTGACTAGTGAAAGTTTTTTGGCAACACCATGGAGTGGAAGAAGCTACTTGGGAACTGGAGCTGGAAATGCGAGAGAAGTACCCACACTTATTCGCTACTTGAGGTAAGTTTTGAGGACGAAACTTTCTTTAAGGGGGTGGATTGTAAACCCCACATGTTTAAAAGTGATGTAATGATAGATTAATTAGTAATTAAATATATATAATGTTGTAAAAATGAAACCATGAGTTATAACTACTAATATTGTAAATTAATAGTTAAAGCTGGTTTAGCAAGTGAATATATGACATAACTTGTAAAAGAACTTCTATCAACTATATTTGGGGTACAAATGTATGTTTTGTAAGTTTAGGTTGACTTTGGAAGGGTTTAGGATGGATTGAAAATGAAAAACGGAGGAAAAAGGCAAAACTGGACAAAATCGTACCGGTATTGAACCGTACCGGTATGGTGTACCGACACACTTTGGTCTAGAGAGTTCGACGTATCGGTATAGTCGAAAGACGTTTGACTGTTTAATGTCGCGATTTAGGGTCGATTTTTAGCCTTATAAATACCTAGAGACGCCTCCTTTGGCTCTATTTCGGCCCCTCCAATCTTAGAAACCCTAAGAGAGAAAGAAAGGAGAAAAAGAGAGGAAGAAAGGGAGAGAGAAACAGTTGCTTTGAAGGGATTTATACCTTGAAGTCCATCAAAACTTAACTTTTCAAGAACAAAAGGTAGGGGATTTCATCCTATTCTCTTTCATTGAGGCTAGGGCTAATATATATACATGTTTTAACTCTCATTAGTATGTATTTGCTATGGGTCCTTTACTTCTTGGTTTCCTTGCAATTATTATCATATATTACATAAAGTTAGGGTTGATACCCAATTTTCTTGATTCAAAAACCTAGATTCCAAGGGTAATGGATTCCCCTCTTGAAATCTTCCATTATTATTGATGTTGGAACCTTAGAACTTTATGTTGTGTGATGAATTAATATTGTGGTTGATCTCTTGCAATTTTATTAAGTGGTTATTGAAAATGTCACATGCCAAATTTGGAAATTTTATTAATACTTGGAAATTGCTATATTATTGAGACTATGTTGGTTTCCTTATTGTATGGTTGTTGTGACGGACTTGAATTGCCTACAAAAAATGCTGTAGAGTGTTAGAGGTTAGTCTATCCCAGTGAGGGTGAGATGATTGCCTAACACTTGTTGTGAGTTGTCAATTGGTAATGCAACTACTATCGTTCATTGGAGTTCGAACTAGGGTGGGTATACCTTTCCGTGGAAGAGATTCGTCACTACCATTGGTATGGTAGGTGTCCTTTTCCAAAGTTCTTGTGATTTGATTGTGATTTGTGACTAGGTATAGTCGTTGGGTAGATTCATGAGAAACAATCAACGTACATAACACGAGGATGAACCAATATACATGAGATGGTTAATTATGGTTGTCGTTGGGGAAATGGTTTCTACAGGAACCTATTGGACATGATTTATGGTTGGAAAATGTATTTTATTACTTTCATTTAATTTTTGTTATTGTGTAAACTTGAGATCTGCTTAAATGTCCTGGTTTTATTACAAAATTGATATATGATATTTATGAAATGAGATCAACCGATTTTTATATGTTTTTCTAAACCTTGTTGGAGTTTGGGAAGATTTTGCTACAGAGCTTCGTGCTTATCCCCTACAAATTATATATTTTCAGATTTTGTGCTAGAGGATGAGATTAAAGTTGATACAACAACACATTGGGAAGCACCACCCGAAAGGAATCTAAACCCCGAGGTGGACCTCTAGAGACATTGCTTCTTTTATACTGGACTTGAGAATTTAGAAGTCTAGTTTTCTTTTGTATTTTCGCAGGAAGTGTAATTTAATTCCTTTGAGATGTAAATGCCACAGTTTGACATATTCTTTTGATATTGTGGCCATAGCTCGGTTTATTCTTTTGGAACGATCTTGTTACTTTAATATATAATGAACGGAAAATTTCTTATTAATGAATTTATTTAGTGCTCTCATGATGTGAATGGTGATTAGCATGTAATGCCGTCCAGGGTGGTATTTGGGCGTTACAAATTTTGTGACCCACTGGCCACGGAGATCGCGATGACATGATGTTGTGTCGGTGATAGTGAACCGGCTTACAAAGTCGGTACGCTTTTTGGCGGTGTGGATGACCTTCACACTGGAGGAATTCTACAGGTTATATATACGAGAGATTGTCTGATCACATGGGGTGCCCATATCTATTGTATCGGATTGGGATCCTAGGTTTACGACTCATTTTGGGGAGAGTTTTCAGCAAGCCATGGGAACTCAGTTGATGATGATCACTGTTTTTCATCCCTAAACGGACGATCAGTCAGAGAAGACCATCCAGACTTTGGAGGACATGCTATGGGCATGCGCCTTAGACCTCAAGGGTAGTTGGAAAGAGCACTTACCCTTAGTGGAGTTCGCCTACAACAACAGTTATCAGACGAGCATACAGATGACACCTTATGAGGCACTATATGAAAGGCCTTGTCGTTCTATGGTTTGTTGGACAGAGGTGGGAGAAAGACCCTTTACGGGTCTGGAATTGGTTAGAGATACCTCAGAGAAGGTGGACTTGATATGGAAGCGTCTTCTTACGGCTCAGAGCCGGCAGAAGAGCTACGCCGACAAACGACGACGACCTCTAGAGTTTGAGGTGGGAGATCATGTATTCTTGAAGGTGAAGTCTAAGAGAGGAGTGGTCAGGTTCAACAAGCGGGGAAAGCTGTTGCCAAGGTATATCGGGCCCTTCTAAGTACTCGAGAGGGTAGGTATAGTTGCTTACCGGTTGGTGTTATCACCAAATCTATCGGGTGTTCACGCGGTATTCCATGTTTCTATGCTTACACCCCAGATCAAACTCATGTGGTGGATTGGGACGAGCTTGTTGTTGATGCAAATGGGACCTTCGAGGAGGGACCGGAACGTATCATAGATAGCCAGGATCAGGTTTGCGAGGCAAGACCGTGAGGCTATTGAAGGTGCTGTGGCAGCACCGAGGAGTAGAGGAGGCAACATGGGAGCATGAGGAAGCTATACGTACCTATTATCCTTTCTTGTTTAAGGATGGAGGTACATCTTTTTTGTCATGCAATATTAAATCACAGTAGCATGTGCACGTTGTTGTGTGTATATGTGTGTGTGAATTTCAGGGATGAAATTTTTTAAGGGGGAAGAATGTAAAACCCAAAAAAGTTTAAAAAATTTCAAAAAAGGGCAAAATGGTCATTTTGTCATTATAATGCAGAATTAAAATACACGTTCTGTAGAGCTCGTATGGCAGAACGAACTTCGCCGTTATATTCATATCACGAAATCTAGTCATCGTATCGAATTTCGTCAAATTCTGAGATAGTCAGTTTTTGCACGTCGTTCAAGGCAATTGGGTGGCGGATGATCTCACAAAGGTCCTCAAAAATAAAAATTATAAAATTTCCTTATAATTGGATAAAAATTCAAATAAAATTAAATCGGGATGAAATAAATAATTTTGGGGCGAAAATAGATCCGGGAAAGAGGGGCGTGTGGCTCGTTGTGAGCCAAGTCTTTAAAATTATAAATAGGGGTTAAATATCTAAAAAATCAGATATTCTTACCCATTTCAGCTGATTCAACGTGTGGGAGAGAAAAAGGTACAAAAATGAAATCTTCAAAAACTCTTTCATCGATTCTCGGAGTTCCGTCCGTTGGAATCTGTCTGGCCAAGACTTAAAGTTCATCTCCTCGACGAGGGCTACGTAGCCATACCAAGAACGAGGAATTTCATCGAAGATCCAAAAAGAAAATTTTAAAAATTCAAGAGCTTTGGGCTTGTTTAGTGTTTTCGAAGTTTTCTACACTTCTATTGAGGTAGGATTTTGCCTACTTGGGATTTATTCCTAACCTTTGATGTTTATGGAAAGGGGTTTAATATTTAAATTGACCTAAAGTATATCTATGGTCATGGAATGAGGAAATTTGGTATTGGAATGTCCAATGACCAATTCTTTCTTGAATTTGGTACGTGAAAGTTACTTGTGTTTATTCTTTTAACTTGGTGAAATTTGAGGCATGCTATGTGTTTCATAAATTGTGCCTTGAAGGCGTGTGATTAAATGCCTTGGATGATTAAATATTGTTATTTTGATATAATTGAGATAACATGTTTGAGGTTGTTACTATATGTGGACATTTTCTTATTGATATGTTGAGTATAATGATGGTTTATGGAAGTTATATGCATATGATATAAATTTTCATGGAATATGTGGATATTTAGTTTAATTGATCCATATGACATTCATACATATGGAACATGATTGTGATTGCAATGGTGCATCACATTGCATATGTATGAAAAAATCTCATCACATGGGTGTGTGCGTGGTTGTTGTCAACACCACACTTGGTGATTGACGGAAGACTTGGGAAAGTTAGGCCAAAGGCCTAGCTGAGCCGCATGGTTGCATGATAAATTGGGTTAGGGTAGCAAGAAGGGGAAAGAAGATCCCTCAGGTGAGAGACCCGGTGATTGGATACATACTCTGTTGGTATAAGAGCCCATAAAGTGTGTCGGTGTACGCAAAACTATTGGTGGAAGTCCAAGTTGTATCCCTTAGGAACCATACATGTATCTTTTGACGCATATGGTTCAAAAAAAAACATCAATTTGGAAGAGATGATGGAGGCAGGAGTTCATTTTGGCCATGGTACAACTACATATTCATATAGGGATATATCCTTCACTACGATAGTTATATAGAAGGTAGGTCTTTTTATTAGATAACTATGCCCTCGTGCTCGAGGTTTTAATTTCTTTACGGTATTACCCTCGTTGACTTCAGCTTTACTAATAACTAAATTGGTAGAATCTGGCATGTCTTAACCAAACCCTTCGCATGGGCTCGACACGCACTTGTATGGTCTGGAGAGGCTTACTTATCTTATAGTTAGACTTCTTGTATTTAAAGTGATTTGTGTATCTACCCCAATGAAACTATTATTCCGTAGCATTATGAAAGAAGATGGAATGGTCTTAACTCCTGAATATTCAGACAATAAAAAGAAAAAAAGAAAAAAATCAAATTGAGATAGTTATGAATTCCATTCAATTTCCGTTACCCAAGATGCATCTTCCTCTCCAAGACTTCGAAAAGGTACTTTTGGAACACCAATAGGCATCATGTCGTAAGAAAAAAAAAGAATCGGGGAAGAAGAAATTTCATTATTCCATCGCTAAGATTCATCCAGTCGACGTAACTAATAACTTCGAATTGCAATACAAGGATTGACATTCCTTATTTTTATTCAATACTGTATGAATAATTCCTTATTTTGGTTAAGGGATTCTTGAATCCTTGCCTTGGAATAGGTATAAATAAAAGAAAATGGATTGATATTAGTTCAATCTGAGCAAACATTCATGATTTGGATGTGAATGAGTCGAATTACTTATCCCTCGTCCTATTTTTCATCATGTGGGAGTTAGAATTAATTCCCATTTATCTGCTTCTATCTAGGTGGGGAGGAAAGAAACGTCTGTACTCAGCTACAAAATTTATTTTGTACACAGCGGTCAATATAGCCAGAACCACACCTGTAACCAAAGTCAATTCGCGAGGTTTTTTAAATCCACCGATTGTGAGACAGTTCGGTCCATATCCTGTGTGGGCGTTTGAGCATTGAGAGGACCTTAGTTTTGTTGGTTGGTTAATTTGTCACATTTTATTCATGAAATGGGTTGACTGACGAGTTATAGCCTGCAATCCGAACTAAGGACGGTTTTTTGTTGTATCATCTATAACTGCTTTTGGTTTTGGGGGACAGCCTGACAAATAGACATCTACAGGAATTAGCTTATCGACTCCTTGAACAGTACTATAAGAAGATATTAGAACATCAATTTGGAAGAGATGATGGAGGAAGGAGTTCATTTTGGCCATGGTACCAATAATTATGATTTTACGTATAAACAATTCCTCAATATTTTGTTCATTCGCAACAAAAATATTTTCTTTGTGCATCGGTAAAAAAGGGGTTGGAGAAGGGCAATTACTCATTCTTAAAACCAGAGTCGTGTGAGATGAAAGTCTCATGCACGGTTTTGAATGAGAGAAAGAAGTGCACAATTTCATGGAATGTAGGTAGTGGTTATGATCAATTCGATAGAAAAGAAGGAATAGCGTGGATTGGTATTAGTCTGGATACGACAAAATCATTCTATTAGATCGAATGCACTTATTCGATCCGTCAGCGTCGAGGAACATGTACAGGGTGCATGTGCGGCTCTTTCAGATCATGAGCTAGCCCAATACTCAGTGGCTTGGTCGAACCAAGCCTCTGCAATTTCAGAATCTCCCTGTCGAATGGCCATAGGTGTTTCTGTGGGTCTTATTGTAACTGGTTTTTTTGAAAATATGTCCTTGAACCGATATCCATCTTTCGGATAACCTAGCCTCCTCCGTCCCTCGGGACCAATAAGGGGTAGTACAAAAATATTCACCTGTTGGATTCTGCTATGTACTAGAATAATTGTACTGGAAAAATATATAGGATGAATCTCCAAGATGAGTAGAGTAAGTGCGATTTTCAATACTTTGCTTATGTACAACTACAAAGTAAAGTATTGTAGTAATTGATTATTTATAGTATTTTTATAGTTAGAATTGATTGAATATGTGGGAATATAATAATCTCCTTCATGAATTATTAGAAACCAACTTGTTAGATTCACATTTTACCTGATCCTCTAACAAGTAAAGTAAGAAAGAAATTATTTAGCACTTCCTTTCGATACTGATTGAAATTGGGTTGATGTTTCAAAGAGGGTCCCAACTAAGGAGAGAAATGTAAGAAGCAGGTCTGGTTATGCCTATTCTTAATCCTAAATGGAATGTAACGACGTAGGGGAGTCTGTCATGGGTTACTTTAGCACCGTAGTGCCTGGTACTCGAACATTGGCTCGAGGCATTTTCTCTACCCCTTCTTACCCTGTTTGTAACTTGCTATCCTCTTGCCTAGCAGGTAAAGATTTACCTCCGTGGAAAGAATGATTCATTCAGATCAAACCAAACGAGTTATGCATCATGAACTTTGTACTGTGCAGATCACTTAGGCGGGTTCTAGAAAGTCATGTAGAAGGAAATGAAGAAATAGAAAATTTTAATTAAGATACTAAAAAAGTAAGGTTCCATTAGTATAGAAAAGATTTGCATGATATCTAATCTATAGATCATAAGATCATCTTGAACATTATTCAAAAGGTCCAATAATGTATATATATTCGACCTTTTGAGGCAATTATAGATACTACGAGGCAATTCTAATTGGACAATAAAAAATGATTTCAATGCTATTTTGTTTTTTTTTTCTTAGTTTAGCCAATTTATCATGAAAGTTAAAAGGGGGTAAAGGAATCGTGTGTTGATTGTCCTCTAAATGTAAGTTTTCTTCTTCTAGAAGGGGTAGAGAAAATGCCTCGAGCCAATGTTCGAGTACCAGGTGCTATGGCACTGAAGTAACCCATGTGCTATTCTTGGTGCTACCGTAGAAAATACTTTATTTGAAGATGGTGATGGTACAAATACATTCCATTAATAACCCCAGATTTTCAATGTATATAAAAAAATTCCAATGGCTTTGGACAGTTCCAATAAGATTTCATTCTTGAACAAAAATCTATTTTTTGATTTATTTCATCTATTCCATGACCAGACAGGGGAGGATACACGTTGCACCACGAAATCCTAAAAAAGAGGGAGTTATTAGTACAAATGAAATTCAATCAATGTAATTAAATTTTTTAAGACTGGGTCTCTACAAAGTCGTAAGACCATGTATGGGGGTGACGCCTGCCCAGTGCCGGAAGGTTAAGGAAGTTGGTGACCTGATGATAGGGGAGCCGGCGATCGAAGCCCGCCCATATATGTTTACAGGTGAGCTAATTGTCTTTTCAACATAGCTGCATCTCGTTTGGTAAGGATTAAACTATCCCTTCATTTCATTTTTATCCCGTCTCTACTAGATTTGTTCCCAGGAGTACCCTAAAAAAAAGGAACTTTTCCTCTCCCCAGCCATTTCAACAGATTTTATGCTTCCATTTGAACTCATTTCAATAATTCTTTTAGTTGCTTTAAATTAAATGAAGTCTCTATCGCTTTGAGTTATAGGGAGGGATTTATGTCACCACAAACAAAATTTAAGGCAAGTGTTGGATTCAAAGTGGGTGTTAAAGATTACAAATTGACTTATTATACTCCTGACTATGAAACCAAAGATACTGATATCTTGACAGCATTCCGAGTTTCTTTTTTCTTTTGGTACGAGGAACTTATAATGAATCCACTGATTTTTGTCGCTTTTAAGTCACTCATATTAGATTATTGGATAGGTATGACCAATCAATTCTAACTATAAAAATACTATAAAATAGAAATTGGACAGGTAAGGAAATTTCTTGTTGAGTTACGTACTTACTCTCTGGAAATGATCAATTGAAACCTTCTAATTGTTTCTGCTAGACCAACGTATTTCCCTAGAGAACCGATAAATACTTCTGATACAAAAAAGGTTGTGATAAGAAACGCTCAATTTTTTGCGCTCTTGCTACGGTAATGAATTCTGTGTAGGGTGGGTCATCTTTGGTGTAAGTCCATGAATATCCACCCCAAGAAAGACCCTAAAATTGTAAAATGTCATTCGATATGCAACATGGATGAAAGATTCATTTACATTGGCACTTGCATGTGTTGAGGAACCGAGAAGAGCTCGGGTTGAATTGCATGAGTGAGCCTTATCTCATTTTATGGCATGACATGAAGAATTTCAACATTGAATGCATATTTTTGTTTGAAATGTGATGGATTGTTGAATGTTGCATGTGTGCATTCCATGTGCATCTAGGTGGAGAGTAGCCTCTGTAGGAATTATTCAACTAAGCGTGGTTCACCCTATACATGTGCTCTTTAACCTTGAATTTTTGTAAAACTTTTGGTTAAAAATAATTTTTGGCATGTAAATATTGTAATCATATTTGAATGCTTGTAATAGAACTTTGTAGGGATCATGTAATGGAGAAAACTTCTTTATACATGTTTGGGATGAAAATGATAAGGTTTAGAAATGAAAAACATGTGAAACAGGGAAATCCGGACAGAGCGTACCGGTACGACGCTGTACAGAGAGTTCATCGTACCGGTACGCGTACCGGTTTGCTTTAACAGATTTTCAATTTTTTTGCTTTACTTACACAAGCTTTTGGGCTATGAATTCGTTCCTCCCAAGAGTATAAATGGATATTATTGGAATACCAATGAGAGTATGTGGGGCCTAGGATGGGTCAGTCGCTTAAAAGAAAATATTTTTTATATTTCTAGAAAATGTTGGTAAAGGAGATATGGTGTCGGGTTAACTGGCATCTACAAGTATTTTTGCGGGTTGATGGGTTATCAACGGACTTATAAATGACCCTCAAAAATTTGGGGTGTCACAATTTATGGTTGTTGGTACCAAAGAATATGAATGGGAACATGTGAAAAACAAGCATAAGATCATGAGAAATCAGTAGGAGGAAGGGGAGTTGAAGTTAAGGGGCAAAAAGAAAGAAATCAGAAAAAGGGTAGACCAACTAGTTGGAATTGTACCTATTGGTCAGGCTGACAGAAAAGCTTCAGTAGGTTGAACCTTGGTTCAACTGGTTCAAGAGGTTGCATAATCTGTTTATCACAACATGGCCAAGATACTAAATAGGCATTCAATTGGTTGAACACAAACATTCAACAGGTTTATCAAGACTTTTTCTAGATATTGGATATTGTTCAATTGGTTGATCAAGTAGTTCAACCAGTTGAACCTCTCCTTCAATCGGTTGATCTTATGTTGGCTACAACACACACTTTCCCGAGTTGTGATTTGTTTGTGTGGGTCAACTTCCTTCACTCCTACACTTAAGGGAAGGCTACCAATCCCCATGAATTCTCTTTTCATTAGATGATGGCAGCTCCCAAACTTCACGAAAGCATCTCATTGGTTGACGTCAGAGGAGGAAGTTTCTTCTGATGAACACACACCACCAACTCCACACATTCGAAAAATGAAGAGGAAGAGATCAAGGCTATATATATGTGCATTCCTCCACATATTAAGGAGTTATTTTTAGCTTTGGCCTAGTCTTTTACTTAGTTTAGAGGTCTTAGATTGAGTTTACATTTTGAAAACTTTGCCGAGTGTCGGAAAAGACAACTATTGTATTTTCCATATCTATTTCCAAGTTTTGTTGTTTAATCTTGTTCTTGTATTTAAACTTAACTTATTGAATAAAATCTAGTTGAAGCATTTCATTTCAATCTTCTTGTTCATTTATGTTGGTTTTATACATTTTTTTATGGCCGATTTTGGAGTTATAAATTTTTGCTTCCGGCTAAGTTTTGGCACGATCTGAGGGATGATTCTTGTTTATGATTGATCCTTGTTGATTCTCTAATGTATTCTAACCATGTTTATGTGTACATTTTGATTTCTCGTCAATGAATTTCCGGCACGGGTAATACTTAGAGTATTCATATTCATCTAGGCATTTATCACTTTGGATGCTATTACCTATCTTTAAAGCAACACACATTTGACAATGGGTTTTTTGTTGAATATTTTTCGTCGAAGTGAATTTGATTATGAACTTGGGTGAGTTATAAATAATAATCGATAAGCTTGATTATGACAAGATGATTCTTGAGTATTGACCGACTGTGTTTCATTTGAATTTCATACGTTAGTTTTAGTATTCTCCAGTTTCCAATCAATAAAAAGGGTTTTTATTTTGTTTTTACAAACGCATTACCTTTCGAATGCCTGTTGTCCCTGAGGAGATGACCTCAAAATTTTTTGAGTTACTATACTGCAAACTCTTCATGCGCTTGGAAAACTGATTTACACATTTCAAAGGTCCGAGCATATTTTGTGAGGAACAATTGAATCATTCAGAATAAAAATTTTGACAATGACAAGCATCTTTGACGAAAATCAAGCAGGTTTCTATGTTAAAATTGCTTTATGTTGTGGTTGTTCATTATTTCTTTAATTTTGCAAACACACACACACACATGTGATTGATGGCATGATTGATGATTGTCATATTTTATATCTTCATCATTGTGGTTTGACAATTGGTGGCTGGTCTATTTAAGGGATAAAGATGGTGGATTCATGTTGAGTTGTTGTTTGTTGCATTGATTATATTGCATCCACATATTCAATTACAGGTTTGTTCATTAAGAAAAAGGGGTTCACTAAGTGTTAATTGACTAATCAATTAATTAAATCATAATTATGATAATTAGGTATAAAATTGGTGAGAGATTACACGTGTATAAAGACCTATTCATCCCGTATAGGTCATGCTAGTGGAATCTCACGTGTATAATGGTGTCGAGGACGAATTGAATTACACTTTCCTAGAGAATTAGATGAAAAAATTTATGTGGAACAACCTGAGGGGATTGTCATGCCTGGACAAGAACATAAACTCTATAAATTAGCTAAAAAAATTTATAGACTTAAACAAGCATCGAAACAGTGACATAAGAAATATGACAAAACTATACTAACTAATAGGTTTAAGATACATGAATCTGATAATTGTGTTTATAGAAAGTTTCATAGGTTTAAATGTGTACATGATTAGAAATTGGTTGCATGTGATTGCAATCTTGTTAAAGTTATGACACTGAAGCAGTAGTCCCAGTGTAAATAGGAATCACATCTCCCAGGATAGATTTCATTAACCCCGACCTAAGCGATGTGTCACTCCTAGTAATATCGACCTCCTAGATGAAAAAAAACAAAGACTTACAATGCATCCTAGACTATCAGAGAAAGACAACAAGGTATTACAACATTAGGTCAAACATAGGAGCTTCAAAGTAGGAGATCTGGTGCTTAAGAAACTCCTCCCTGTTGGAAAGGAGCCCACTCATGGGAAGCTAGGACCCAACTGGGAAGTTCCGTACATAATGTCTAAAGTAATTAGGCTAGGGAATTATGAGCTACGAATTGAAGAAGCGAAAGTTTTGCCTCGCTCTTAGAACGCTGATCATTTGAAAAAGTTCTTTTAATAGATAAAAATCCAACTTTTGCAAAGCATCACTACAATGAACAAGAAGTTTCAGATTAGTTGTCGTTCCTCACTAGTTAAAATGAGGTCCTCAGGCTCATAAAACCAACGATGAGCTCTTTAGCTCATAAACAAAACGATGAGCTCTACAACTCAAAAACAAATGATGAGCTCTTCAGCTCATAAACAAATGATGAGCTCCTCAAGCTCATAGAAAAAAAAAAGACGAGCTCTTCAGCTCATAAACAAACAATTTGCTCCTTAAGCTCATAAAACCAAGATGAGATCTTCACCTTATAAAAAAACGATGAGCTTTTCAGCTCATAAACAAACGGTGAGCTCTCAACTTATAAACAAGCGATAAGCCCTTCAGCTCATAAACGAATGATGAACTCTTCAACTCATTAACTAAGATGAGTTCTCCAACTTATAAAACTATGGTGATCTTTTTAGCTCATAAAACAAAGATAAGTTCTTCATCTCATAAAACAAAGATGAGCTCTCTAGCTCATAAAACAATTGGCCCCTCAGGATCATAAAACAAATGATAAGCTCCTCAGACTTATAAAATAAACGATGAGATCTTTAGCTTATAAACAAATGATGAGCTCCTCAAGCTCATAAAACCAAGATGAAATCTTCAACTCATAAATAAACGATGAGCTCTTTAGCTCATAAACAAATGATGAACGCCACAGCTCATAAACAAGCGATGAGCCCTTCAGCTTATAAATGGATGATGAGCTCTTCAGCTTATAAACTAAGATGAGTTCTCCAACTCATAAAACTACATTGAGCTCTTAAGCACATAAAACAAAGATGAGTTTTTCAGCTCATAAAGCTAAGATGAGCCCTTCAACTCATAAACTAGGCTCCTTAGCCCACCTACAAACTATAAGCTTCTCAACTCACAAAGATGAGTTTCTCGACTCATAAATCCTTTAACAAAAAGATAAATTTCTTAGATAAGTCCCAAAACTTGGGAGCCGGCCTCATACTTGACAATTTACCAAGGCACAATAGCTCCCAGAAGAACAAAGTTCTCCTTAAAGCAAAGGGGCAAAAAGGAGACAACAAAACAACAATATAGAAACAAGATACAAAAATAAGATGCTTCTTTCATTCCTTCCAAAAACTATTACAAAGATAAGAAATTTTCAAAACAAAAAGCCCCAAGAGTCCATAGCAAGATCTCTGATTTCTTCACCTTGGCACATCTCAGGTACAGTCACTCCCTCTAGCAGAGCAAGAAAAAGGTTAGATGAAGCAGAAAGAGCCTTAGTGGGGACAGGTCCTAGAACTATAAGTTCAATTGGAGGTAAGGTTATATTAGGAACTCCCACCTTTGCTAAAGTTGTCTCCTCAACCAAAACGGGCTCAAAAGACTCAACCTTAATCTCAGTAGGAACATGCTCAAGAGCCTTGGCTTCATCCCCAATAGAGACTGCGGTAGAAGCTTCAACCTCGGAGACAGGGCTAGGAGTTGTGACCCTGATCTCAGCCTCCTCTTCAACAGTTGATCCATCTTTCTCCTTCTCCAAAGGAGGATCAAAGTCAAAGTTCAAAGCAGAGTACGCCTCTATGGCCTGCTCCTGGAAGGCAAAATACCTAGCAGCCCAGGTTGTAGCACATTCATCCTGGAGCTCTGCCATCTTGGTGTCCCTCACCTTTGCCATGGCCTTTCCCCACCTTAATTTTCTTCAATTAGAAAATAGATTTTTATTAATTAAAATACATAACTCAACTTTTATACCCTCACCAAGATTAGGTATGTGAATCTCATTACTACTCTCTGATAATGAAAGGTCTTTGAGCTCATTAGCCTCTTGTTGAATAATAATGTCACTTAGTTCTTCACTATCAATATTATTAATGGATTTATCCTTAGTTTGTAGTTTAGGAAAAGAATCACTCTCACTACATTGACCATTCTCAACCTCTTGTTCTTGTATCAATGTATTGATTATGTTTTTTATCCCTTAAATATCTTGGTTTATTTGGGCATTGAAAACAAGTTGGGTTTGCATAAATTCAGGAAAAATGTCTTCCAAATTATTTTCTTGTGGGTCATGGTAGGGAGGATACTGGAAAGGGTCATGTGGTGGTATGGCATATA
>CM042198.1:7807505-7849484 GCA_023539305.1 Ilex asprella
CAAAGTGTAATAAAGCAAGTCAGAGGCCATGCAACTTGCAAATCCACTTGCACCACCGTCCGAACGGCACTGCCACCGTCCGGACGGTCATCCTTAGTCAGCACATGCAAACCTCCACCTCCTGTACTTCTACATTTCTGTTATAGTTTTCCATTCGGATAGTTGAAGTGCTGCCACTTTTTCATCTTAACTGATAATAAGAGTGGTTGTGTTTCAATCGTTCCCTACGAAAGCCTTTTACATTTTGTACTTTAATTCTGTTGTAATGATAACTGCTAACACTCCTTGCTCGTCTATAGCAATGGAGCGTGAGTAGTTCCGTGTATCCTCCAGTGCGAGGGGAACATATGTATAATATTGGTGTGTTTATGGAATTGCTGATGTTTTATCTATACGTTTATTATATATATAAGACATGCCAGCTGAAATAACCCCGGTGATCCTATCGGTATGGCTTTGCTTCCACTGGAACGCTGAGGAAGTTTCACTGACGCATGATATTACTATATATAATAATATTGCCTGCTAGAATAACCCCGGTGATCCTATCGGTATAGCTAGCCCTCCACTGGAACGCTGAGGAAGTTCTATTGTCAATATATATCTTCCAAGATGATCTATTGAATAATTCAAGTATTCCATTTGAATGGCTTGACTTTCCAGGTGACATATCTAAATACAGCTAACCTGACAAGTTGCTGGAAGATCGTCTATACCACCAGTGGGTTTTACTCGAATTAGTCAATTGGAACATCTATAATCCAGCGTAGCCTAATAAGCAGTTGTGTTATAATATATTACCTTCACAATAGCTTAATAAGCTACTGTGTGCTGAATTATGTACATCAGACCTGCCGATTGACTTTCCAGTAAAATGGAGGTTAATTGTTGTGTGGTAGCAATTCCGTAACAATACCAATATAAAGCATATGGGATCCTTAAACTAAATGATATATTTTATATTTCTGCCAATTAATCTGCTTTATTTACGCACTTTGTTATATCTGCACTTTACGTCCGCCTGCCTTTTATTTTAAAACCAGTTAATTAGACTAAGCTCACACCACAAGCAATCAAATATCAAACTACTCCAAACAAATCACTTAATCGTTTTTAGTTTTTATTTTATTTTTTTTAATTACTTAACTCTTCGTGGGATCGATACTTGGACTTAAAACCGCGAAAACTACAATTCGACCACTTATACTTGGGTGTAATATAATAATATAATTCCGACACACTAAAAAGTGCGAATCAGGCCCATCTATGGTGTAATTGGGCAAAGGCATCAAAGAATGTTGACGCAATGACTTAGGAAAATTTCAGTGAGCTCTTCATGGGAAAGCATTTTCCTTCAGTTGTTCGGTAAGGAAAAGCCTGGGAATTTCTAGACTTGAAGAAAGGAAACATGATAGTGATGGAATACGTGGCTAAGTTCACTAAGCTAGCCCATTTTGTCAATGGTTATGTGGACCCTAACTTAGCCAAAGTGAGGAGGTTCGAGGATGGCTTGAAGTTGTCCATTTGATGCAAGTTTATGGGCCACTGCCTACAAGACTTAGACTCAATGGTCGAGAAGGCCATGACCACTGCAAGGGAAATGGAAGACGCAAAGAGCCTTCGGGAGGCCAGTGCTAAATATAAGAAGAATGAGGGTTAATCCTTTTCTTCTAGTTTAGGAAACAAGCAACAGACGTCTACCCCGCAAGAATCTCAGGAGCAAGGACAGACCTATCAAGGCCAAGGCCAAAATTAGTTCTCCCAATGGGGATAAAATTACAGAGAGACTATCCAGGGAGGCTAGAAGACATGTTAGTTGTGTCATTAGTTGGGCCACATGAGACGGGATTCTCCTCAGAGACAAGGATCTCAGAGTTATGAGAGTTATGAGACATCTTAGTCCTAGTATTTGGTGGGGCATCCACATGCATTTTTCACTCCCATCTATTCCTCAATTGGCTAGGGGAGTCAGTTATAGTTCCAGAGTGCTACACAAAATCCTAATACTTCACGATCGGGGACTACGCAATTAGGCTAGATGAGCCAGGGTTTGGGCCGAGGTAGAGTACAGGGCTTTTAGGCAGGGACTTTAGGGATTCAGGGGTAAGCCTACGTAGTTACTTCACAAACAGAGCCGACGGATTAGTAGTTTATTAATGGTATATTCTTACTCTATTGCTTATGGGCAAGGGTGTTATTTAATTCGGGTGCATCTCATTCATTTATTGATGCATCTGGTGTGAAAGACTTAGGCTTAGAAGTTGAGACCTTAGAGGAGCCATTGCATGTGAGTTCTCGCCTAGGAGCTAGGGTTCGCTTTGGTAAGATATGTCGGGGATGTGAGTTCGAAATCTCGGGGATTCTACTCTTCGTGGACCTTAGGATCATGGACATGTCGGAGTTTGATGTCATTCTCGAGATGGATTGCAGCATACCAAGTCATCATTGATTGTGATCAAAAAAGGGTTACTGCTTATACACTAGAGGGTTTTTATTTAAAGTTTCAGGGAGAAATCCCCAATACTTTACCTCAAGCTGTATATGATTCTTGTTGGCACAGATGGTTGAAGGGTTAGCATGTGAGCCTTATACGTAAGGACGAGACGAGATAGGCGTTGGGTTTACCTCGGTAGTTTGTAAGTATACGATTTTTTTGCCATATGAGTTACCAGGATTGCCTCAACGTCGGGATGTAGACTTAACCATCGAGCTACAACCTGGTGCATCCCCTATTTCTATAACATTGCATAGGATGACACCTGCAGAGTTACAAGAACTCCAAGTCCAATTGAAAGAATTGTTGGACAAGGGTTTCATTTGACCGAGTACCTCACTTTGGGGTGCTCTAGTATTATTTTTCAAGAAGAAAGATAAGACCCTTAGGCTATGTATCGACTAACGACAGTTGAATTGAGTCACATTCAAGAATAGGTACCCACCACTGAGGATCGATGATTTTTTTTATCAACTAAGAGGGGTACCAGTCTACTCCAAAATATATCTATGCATGAGATACCATCAATTGAATATTAAGGAGACCGATATTCTAAGACCACGTTCAGGACGCGATACAGGCATTTTGAGTTCATGGTGATGCCTTTCAGTTTGACGAATGATCCAAGAAAATTCATGGACCTTATGCATATGGTGTTTCAACCCATCTTAGATCAATTTGTCATAGTTTTTGTTGATGACATTCTGATCTACCCCAAGTCTGAATAAAAGTATTAGGGTTACTTGAGGATTGTTCTCCAGACCTTGAAAAATCACCAATTGTACACCAAGTCAGCATGTGTGAATTTTAATTGACAAAGGTGAATTTTTTGGGACACGTGGTGTCTTCTTTGAGTGTGTTATTGGACCCATAGAAGATTAAGATAGTTACGAGTTGTGAGAGACCTAAGTCAATCTTTGAGATACACAGTTTCCTGGGATTTGTAGGATATTATCAGATGTTCATTAAGGACTTCTCACACCTGGCCACACCTAAGACTAGGTTGACCAAGAAAGAGGTCAAATTTTAGTTGGATAACTCATGTGAGAGGGCATTCCAAGAGTTAAAGAGGACGCTTACTTCAGCTTCTATCCTTGTAATCCCAAAGAGGGGGGTGAGGTACATATTTTATTGTGATGCTTCAAAGGAAAGACTTGGATGTGTTCTAATGCAGTCAAAGAGGGTAGTAGCTCATGGTTCATGATAGTTGAAAATCCACGAGTTTAACTACTCCACACACAACATGGAGCTGAAGAACGTTATCTTTACCTTAAAGGTATGGCAATATGGAGAACAGTTTGAGGTGTTTTCAAAATATAAGAGTCTAAAATACATCTTCACATAGTGAGACTTTAATATAAAGCAGCGCAGGTGGATGGAGTACCTGAAGGACTATGACTTCACTTTGCATTATCATCCCGATAAGGTAAATATGGTGGTTGATGCACTTAGCCAGAAGTCATAGGGAGTCTTAGCTAGTGTAGCCTCCTAGGAATGAAATATGTTTAAGACTGTGGGATAGTTTGAACTATACAACAAAGGTCATACTCACGACACTTTGGGGAGTCTGATGGCTATGCCTTCCGTATTGAGCCTGGTGATCGAGTCCCAAGGGCAGGACATAAAGATATTATCCATTAGGGACCTAGTACAGTCAGGTACGGATGACGAGTGTTAGGCCATTCATGAGGATGATAGTTTTTAATTCAGGGGAAAGGTCATGGCTCCCCAGTCTACGAATCTCAGAGAGAAAATCCTTAGGGAGTTTCATTGCTCCTGTTTTGCTGTGCTTCCCAGGGGCACAAAGATTTACCATGATCTTCGCTGTCAATACTATTGGAGTTGAATGAAGAGACACGTAGAAGACTTTGTTAGTAGATGTCTCATGTGTCAGCAGGTCAAAGCTGAGCACCAAAGACCAGCAGGGTTACTCCAGCCTTTGGACGTGGCTGAGTGGAAATGGAAACATATCACCATGAATTTTAGACCCACTTACCATGGACTTTGCGTGGACATAATGCAGTGTGGGTGATCGTGGACCGACTTACAAAGTCGGCACACTTTTTAACCGTGCGAATGACATTCACATTGGAGAAATTCTACAGGTTGTATATACGGGAGATAGTCCAGCTACATGAGGTACCAATATCTATAATATCAGATCTGGATCTTAGGTTCCCAACTCACTTCTGGGAGAGCTTTTAGCAAACCATGGGGATACAATTGACGATGAGCATAAGTTTTTATCCCCAAATTGATGGTCAATCGAAAAGGACTATCCAAATTTTAGAGGACATGCTTCGGACATGCATCCTTGATCTCAAGAGTAGCTGGGAGGATCATTTTTCCTTAGTGAAGTTCTCTTACAACAATAGTTACTAGGAGAGCATATAGATGACACCTTATGAGGAACTTTATGGGAGACAATGTCATTCTCTGGTTTGTTAGACAGAGGTTAGAGTGGGACCTTCCACAGGTCTAAATTTGGTTAGAGACACCTCAGATATGGTGGACTTGATATAGAAGTGTTTGCTTATGTCACAGAGCCAGTAGAAGAGCTATGCCGATGAGTAGCGGAGGCCTCTGGAGTTCGAGGTTGGAGATCACGTCTTCTTGAAGGTTATGCCTAAGAGGGGAGTGATCAGTTTTCAAAAATGAGAAAAGTTGTCACTGAGGTATACCGGGCACTTCAAGGTACTCGAAAGGGTTGGTACAGTTGCTTACCAGTTGGTGTTACCCCCAAACTTATCAGGTATTTATGTAGTGTGTCATGCCTCTATACTATAGAAGTACACTCTAGACCCAACACATGTCGTGGATTAGGGTGAGCTGGTTTTTTTATACAGATGGAACCTTCGAGGAGGGACAGGTGCGTAGCATGGATATCTAATGTCATGTTTTGCGTGGCAAGATTGTGAGGCTGGTGAAGGTGTTGTGATAGCACTATGGTATGGAGGAGGCAACATGGCAGTGTGCGGATATTATTCGTGCTACCTATCCATTCATGTTCTAGGATGAAGGTACATTCCTTGTATTCATAGAGCAACACATGACTTGTTGTACATGCATTTTGTTAAATATTCATGTGTGTGTACTTTTGAGGACAAAATTCTTTTAAGGGGGAAAATGTAAAATCCAGGAAATTTAAAATTTAATTAAAAAGGGTAAAATAGTAATTAGCCACTATGATGCCGGTTGAAAAACTCAAAATTTTTTAGAATTCGGATAACAAAACAGATCTCACCATTGGATTTGTATCACGAAATCTAGCTGCCCAGTCAATTTTTACCGAATTTTGAAACAGTCATTTTTTTTTGTATTTTACGATGTAATTGAACACCGTCCGACTATGATAAACGTGATCGGGTTTTAATTTCAAAATCTATAAAATAATTTAAATTTAGTTCAATAAAAATATACTAAACCTAAAGTGGAACGATATTTAATTGATTTGTAATAGAATTGGATCAGAAAAAGATGGGATGTGTGGCTTAATGAGAACTAAGCATTGAAGGGTATAAATAGGGAGAAAATCAGATTTTCTCCCCATTTTACACTTGCATTCTACCAAAAAAAGAGAAAGAAATAAAAGAGAAAGAAATAAAAGAAAGAAAAAGCCAAGAGTTCTCCACTTTCTCCCTCTGATCTATGACGATCCGACAGTTGAATTTCTTCGGGCCAAGAATAAAAGTTGTTCTACGCAATGAGAGCAACGCGACTACACCAAAGATTGGGTGTTTTCTTCAAAATCTCAAAGGCGGGATTTTTGGATCACAACTTTGATGCTTGATTTGGGATCTTCGGGACATCTCCTACTCAAATAGACGCTACAAGAGGAAGGGTTCCTTTCCTAACTAGCTTTATTTCCAACCTAGGGTTGAAATATGAAATGAATAGGGTGTTAGAGATGAAATCTCATGTATAACACATACCTAGTATTAGAAAATGGAAATGGGTATAAGAATATGTTTAAACCAAATCTTGTATGAATGGGTTTTGATGAAATTGTTTGGTTATGAATCTCATGAAGAATGTGGTTTTTTGGGCATGTTATGTGTTTACATAATCTTTGTGCCTTATTGATTTAATAAAATATCTATGAATAATTAAGTGTGTCATTTGAAATGACAATGATATAACATGCTTAGTGGAGATTGTGAAATGTAATTATATGCTTTATGATATAATGGACATTTGAGAAATTAGAAATGTTTGTGGAAATTGAATATGTTCATAATATGCTCATGATATGATGAACATGCTATTGTAAATTGCAATTGCATATTATATTTGCATATGCACTAGTAGCATCGCATTCGTGGGCATTCGACATGAGTGCGGTGTGTGTGCATGTTTTAATCAAATAACATCCTTGGTGGGTTGATACATGAGCTCGGAAAGGTTGTACCAAGGTTCGACCGAGTCACACGGGTTTCATTGAAAACATATGTCAGGTGTAGCAAGAAGGGAAAGATTCTCCCTCGATTTCAAGGTCTGGTTACTTGGTTCACTCACTTGCCTTGTGGTGAAATTTTAGAAAAGTGTGCTGGTGTACTCAGAACCTGCAGTGGGATGTCCTTGAATGTTGTGTGGGTGTGGTAGACCCTTGGTGTGGCATCTATAAATTACCCACCTAAAATGACACAAAATTTTATAAAGTGGTCATTGGACTTCAAACATCAATAATGGGGGCTTGGAATGCTTGGAAGCATACACATGGTATTGCATGTGTTATGGGAGCTGGTGGAGGGCTCAAGGTTGCATTTCATATGAGTTCATCTCATAACATGGAATGGAAAAGTGTAGCATTCATTTATGAAATGTATGTTCTTGAATAAATGTTTGATGTGATGAATCACATGTGATATTTCATATGCATCTAGAATGGGAAGTAGCCTCCTTAGGGGATACCCTATTGATCGTGGCTCAACCTTTATAAGAACATATTTCAAGTGTTGGACAAGCGCCGATGGACGACGCTCACTTGGGTCCTTGTTGATGGCAGAGCCGGACCATGGCTCTTAAATTGCATTTTTGTAATAAATTATGTAATTTGTTTTTAACTTGTAATTTAGTAAAGGGGATATGTAATGAACTCTTTTGGATAATATTTTGATGTAAATGAATGAATTGATGAATATGGTATGAGTGAAGATGAAGATGAATTAAAAATTGCAAGGATTGGAAAAATCTGGGCTCAGGTATTGGTACCAAGATTTACAAGTACTGGTAGTACGTTGTTGGATTCCTCAAGTATTGGTTCCTAGGCTTACAGGTACAAGTTCCTAGATTCTAGTGGCTCAGGTATCGGTATCTAGACCTCAGGTACTAGTACCCCGATGGATAGTAGGCTCAAGTACCAGTACCAAAACACATAGGTGTTGATGCCTAGCAAACAGTGGGCCCAATTATAGGTACATACGGTACCTGATAAACAAAAGACCTAGGTATCATCAGTACCACATATCACAGGTACCGCTACCACTTCCCAAAACTTGAAAAATTGAAATCTAACAATGTTGAGCCTTCACATCTTGAAGCCTTTTCTTGGATGATGTGAATGGAGATTAATAAGATCTAATTATTGGGCTTTGGTCCTTAAAATGATCATGTGGTTAATACGTGTACAAATTAGTATTGGGTAGTGCTCGGGTACAAAGAAGACTCTATCCAAACTTTGTTTTGGTTATGATCCTAGTGAATAGGTTGTAACGGCGTGGTATCGAGTTATATGATACTCATGGGTGTTTTCACAGGTTAATGGATGGTCAGTGGGTTGAGAAATGACCCTTGAATTTTGGGGCATCACAAACGCATCACTAAACCTAAGGGTTTAGGTACATTATAATAAATGGAATGAGGTTTTGGGAAGGCATTGGCTTGAGCCGATTAACCATTTTTGCATGTGTAGAATAATTATTTTGAGTTTAGAATGATATTTATATGACTTGTGATGATGTATGTTAGGTATTGTGGTGATGACGTTAGTGTCAGATTCACCTAAGAGTACACAAGGAGACTGAATCCGAGTTTGGATTTAATCCAAGGTGATTTTATTGATTCATAATGATTGAAAATGTGATTATGTATTTATTAGTTATATTTATGTGAAATAGTGAACTGTAAAATAGTGAGTGTTTGTTACTAGCTATATCTTTGTATGTGGCCAGATTGTTACTCAATGGCTTAAGGATTGTTGATTGGTGATGAGTGTGGTTTCAAGTGGTTGAATTTCTTGTGGATGACTACCAATATATGGTTGTTTAGATTATTGGGCGTAAATGGTAGTGATACAATAGCCAAGACTTTCAGGCGTATACGAGTAGCGACATAATAGTCGAGACTCCTGAGCATATAAGGGTAGCAATATAATAGC
The DNA here is from genome assembly GCA_023539305.1 of Ilex asprella. Classification (NCBI taxonomy): domain Eukaryota; kingdom Viridiplantae; phylum Streptophyta; class Magnoliopsida; order Aquifoliales; family Aquifoliaceae; genus Ilex; species Ilex asprella. Next base: position 7,816,376 of record CM042198.1, read on the forward strand.
TGAGACTCCTAGGCATATACGAGTAGTGATATAATAGCCAAGACTTCCCCGCATATATGGATAGCGATATAATAGTGGAGAATCCCGAGCATATACAGGTAACGATACGATAGTTAAGACTCCTGGACATATTCGGGTAGTGATATGATTGTCGAGACTCTCAGGCATATACTGGTAGTGATAAGGTTGCTGAGACTCCCAGGCGTTATGTTATAGTTCGATATTAGATATTGAATTTAGGATAGTGCATGTTGGGTATTGGATGTTGGTTATTTTATGTTAAGTTGCACTTTTATTGTGTATGTGAGTTACGATTATAATTGTAATGTGCTTATGTATTTTCTGTCTATATTTTTCGAGTATACTCACTTAGTATGTGGTTTGCTCACCCTCACATTTGTTTGTTTTCATGTGTACGGATTGAGGAAGTGATCCACTGAATAGTCTAGCTTGACGTAGAGGTGTTGGCATCTAATTGTACTCATATTAAGAGTCATAATCTTCACATGTTGTAAATATTTTTAAAGGGTATGGTGCCATAGTAGTGGTAACGTTGTACAATGTTATATGTTTTCGTCAAATTTCTTGTTATGACGGTTAGATTTTGATATTATTGCTCAAAATTAGATTACTCTTAGATTGTTTATAATTTAAGGGTTAATAGGTCAAGGTTACCTCCACACTCTAACTCTTTTTCGGATGGGGTGTGACAATTTTTTTAATATAAGAGCTAGTGATTGATAGATTCGGTAGACTTGTCGAGTCTAGCTATTGGAGTGGACCGTTAGAGGTGTGTCTATCATGTTGGATAAGATGTTTTGTGTGTACTAAGTAATGTGGTGTGTATTCGTATACAATACTAAATTGTAATTTTATAACACAGAGAAATATGAATCTCTCAAATGATTATAATTTGGGAGAAGAGGAAGGGTTTACATGCCCTTAATATGGTTAAATAAATGGCAAACAACGATCAGATGATAGAAATGGTGAGTAAAGTAGAGTATCAAGATACATTGCTAATGTTTGACTGTGTGGGATATTGACTTGTAATGGATAATATGAGTATGCCGATTTGCATTATTGTCAAATATAGACTTAAAGGTGAATGTATATGCCCTTGGTGGCAAATACTTTTTAATTGGCAATAGGATTGCCTTTTGTGGTGGATTGCCTAAATGGTAGAAATATAGTTTGTGGGGAATAACCCAGATGGCTGATGTGGCCTTAGTGGAGGATATCGTCTGTGTGGTGAATAAATGTAGCTTGTGTGGCACAAATTATAGTCTTAATGGTTTCCATTGTGTTATTTTTGGGGGTTACTGCACTTATATGGCTAAATAGCCATGATAATTGATTTCTAGTGTTAATGGCAGGATATATTTACTTCAAGTGACGAGTTGTGTTGCATTAAAGGAGCGTGCATATTTTTATTGTCTTAATGATGTGTATATAGCATAGATATTGCATGTCATGCTTCTATGGTGCTATGGATGAACTATGGTGTCATGGTGGTTAACAAAGGATTGGTATGTTTGTTAAGAATGAACATATGCTTATTTTGATTACAAAGTTGTTTATATGTGAGGTAGTCTACACGTGTTGTAAGGTAAATTCTTCATCTTGATGAGTAAAATGGGAATAAAAGTGATAGTGGTATGACTAAACCTAATAATGGAAGGTTATGTAATAATTTGGATGTATTGTGCTATATAATGCCTGTGAGGTTAATTATTGAGAATTGATATGGTGATTGATTGTGGTTTCTATGTTAATCACTTGTATGGAGATTGTGATATGATTAAATGAGATTGGATGAATTTTGGGGTATGATATTTGTCTCTAAAATTATTTTAACAGTATGAGTGTTTGTAAATGTGAAAACCATGTATAGGTGTCACTCTAGCAGAAAGTTTTTATGGATTAAATTGATTATATTCTAAAAAAAATGTGCATTTGACAAATTGAGCTAATTGGAACAAAAATTACATGAGTGGGAAAAAAGAAACTTTCTATTGAAATGTTGGATGACTTGTGTTTGATATGTATATAGGTTGATATACATATTTATGGATATTTATGATGGAAATTGATGAGGAGGAAATGATATTAAGTAACTAATTGAGCGACAAATATTGTGTTGGTACACATTGTTGGTACATGTGTGGGAATTTGATTTACTAGTGTGGAGATGCTTAATGAATAAGTAAGAACAAAAATTAATGATACATGTGCAAGTGAAATGATGTGTATAGACACCATTTATAGGGGTAGTGATCTATGTTTGTGTACTTGTGAATTATTAGTAGATTTGATTCATTTTGTCATGTGAGATCTTGTTTTGACGTTGGGAATGGTTTGATTGTCTATATATTATGTTATTATAATTGTTTTATGATAGAGGTGGTTTTCTAAATGTCAAATGAGAGAATGTGATTTCAGATTGATTAAAGAATAACTCTTGATTGTTTGATATTTGCAATCAAGTTTTGAAATTTCTCGAAACAGATTGTCAAGATTATGTGATGTGTGAGAATGATACCAGTACAATCTAGACAAAGTAATTGAGGAACTAGTGAACTATGAGCTTTTAGATATGCTCTTAGATTATATATTTGATCAATTGCAAGAGGCTAAATTAAATACTAGGATTGATTTGAGGATTGTATATCATCAGCTGAGAGTGAGAATCAGTATTATGTTGAAAATATTTTTCCACACTAGATATGGGTATAATGATTCTTTGGTTGTGTTCTTTTGATTGAGGAGTATTCTAGCAACTTTTATGGATCAAATGAATAGGGTATTACAACTCTTTCTAGATTACTTATGAATGATGTTTTGCTATATTTTTTAAAATAAAAAGAAACTTGGGTGATGGTTGATGATCGTATTCTGAATTATACGGGAAAAATAGTTATATTTTGAATTTAGTAAACGTGAGATTTGATATGGCAAAATGATTTTTCGAGAACATGATGTTACGGGATGAAAATTATGGTCAGGTAAATGAAATCGGACGGTGTATCCGAGATCAGGAGTTTCTTGGAGTAGTATGCTACTATCACAGATTCGTTCAAAGTTTTAACTTTTAAGTCATTGATTTGACTAACGAGAAAGGATGTAAAGTTTGAGTGGACTGATAAATGTAATAGGGTTTTTAAGAGTTGGAATTAGTTTAGTTCCAACTTCAATGTTATTTATTTATTTTGGAAGGAAATGATTATGATTTATGGTAACATTTCATATTAAAGGTTGGGTTGTGTGTCGTTGTAATATGGGAAAGTAATTTCGGATACTTTTGAATAAACAAAGATTGTGAATTTACCACATAATAATGTTCAAGAAAGGTAAATAAAGTTATGGATATTTGTAATCATAAGATATCAGGGTTATTAGCTTGTGTATTTTGTGCATGTATTGATATTATGTTGAAATGGAATTTTTAGGTGTGGAGTTGCCTTTGGTTAAAGCTAATACATTGTTAGCACGATTCAAGGTGAGAACAAAGTTCGTAAATTGTGCATAGGATGTGTAAAATTAGAATCCTCATTTAATGATTATAAAGTAGCCAGAGATGGGCTTCTAACTAATGTTGGTAGTACAAAAAGATGATATGTTATTATTTAATTCCTACATTTATATATTAAGTGACTTGGTGTTGAAAACAAGAGTTTATAGATAGAGTATATTGTGTAGCTTAGGCTATGCACTTTAGCAACATTAAGTTATATCGGGAATTTGTGAAAACATTATTGATGGATGAGAATGAAAAAAAAGTTATTAAATTTATGACTAAGTGTTTGGCATGCCAGTGGATTTGTTACAGCCACTACCTATTCCAGAATGGGGATGAAAACATATTAAAATGAATTTTGGTAATAAATGTTATGTAGATGAGATTGTGTGTTGAATAGTGTGTTAGTGTATATTGTTGTTAAAGGTTGTGTATAATAAAGTTATCAGACAAGTGTTAGTATAGCTATACGAAATTTTTATGGTAGGTGGTTATGAAAAATGTGTGTGGATTGTGGTATCATTTAATTTAGAAGTATCGTTTAATTTTGAGATTTGATATGCAGCCTATTTAATCGTTGGAATTTTGATATTTTGATTGTATTTCTCATTTAACGTTGGTTGTTGTGACACTTGTTTGGTGAAATATTTGTGAATTTTTTAACATATGTGTGAGACATACTTGAGGTATGGTTATGGTTGTGATACATGGTTGTGGCCTTAAGGGGCAAATGAAATGCTTCTAATTACGATGTATTGTTGATACTAGCTCAAGAATATTCAAATGTGTGGGTTCATTTACATGGTCTATGTCTTTATGCTGTGTAAATATTTGGTAAATATAATCTTATTGTGTTATTGTGGCATAGCATTTAAGTCGGGTAAAGATTTATCCCATGTTGAACATTTAATGGAAATCTTAGATTGTAATGAAAAGATGTTGTGCACAAAAACTATTCCATTAGTGAAGATTTTGTGGTAGTCTTTCAACAGAAAATGTGACATGGAGTGTGAAGAGCTTATACTAGCTTAGAAACCTCATTTGTTTACTTATTACAAGTAAATTTTAGGATCAAAATTTTATTTAGTGGGAGAGAGTTGTGAGACCCAAACTTGCAAATACATAACATTTATTAAGTATTAGGGCTTAATGCATAATTTGTGATCATAATTATGGGGGTTAAATTGCAGTTACTATAACTATGAGAGTTAGGGAATAATTTGAATTATTAACCCTAAAGTGTTGAATTGTTGAGGGCAAAAGGGTATTGGTAGTAATTAAGAAAGTAATGAAAATTATGTGGTGTGATTTGTTGACTAGTGAAAAGTTATATATTAAATATGTGATTAAGTGAATCTAAAGGGGTCCAGATGAATTTTTGGGGAAAAAGGTGAGTCACAAGAGACAGGTGACTCTCAGTCCACCCTTATATGTGTGTGTGTGTGTGTGTTTAAATGCAACTTCTGTGAGAGAGAGAGAGAGAGAGAGAGAGAAGGAAAAACACATAGAGAAAAAGAGAGTATGAAGTGATGAGCAAAATTCAACAAAGAAGAGAAAAAAGAAAGAAAGAGAGGAGTGGGGAAGGAAGTTTTCTAGCGGTGAGTTTTAGCTCTCCAATTCGAAAACAACACATAATGAAAAAAAAAATCTTCTATTTTTGAATCAAAATCAATTCTTCTTGAAGAATTTAAGGGAATGTCTTCTTCTGGTAAGAGTTTCTTCAAATACCTCTATGTATTCCGTTGTTTAAAACTTAGGAAGAAGTTAATTTCAGTTGTGGGTATGTTTTCGTTTATAAAATTTGTGTAATTGATTTGTTAATAGATGTGAATTATTATGTACTTAGGGGATTATAATTGATGGTATGTGTGACACTCCATAATTCTGGGGTTCGTTGATTACCCATCAACCCGAGGAATACTTGTGGATACCAAGTAACTCGACATCGTGCCGTTATGCCTTTCTTATCGGGGTCCATAATTGAACAAAAATCGGGCAAAGTCTCCTTTGTATTGGGAGCTCTACCCAAAATACAACATGTGCATCATATAATAATAAGACTCATCCGAGGTCCAATATTAAACTATGACCACATCGGGTCCATTTATGAGTAAATATAGACCACATCAGGTCCATTTATCCATATTCATATAAAACATACACAGTTATATTAAAACAGTCCATATAAACTCTGTTACAATTCCTTTACACATTACATGCCAAAATTTAATTACAGGTCTAATTTTACAAAAGAAATGGATTGAAAGCCACAAGTCGACTTTTCTTCCTAAAGTGCCCGAGTGAGTGTCGTCCATCGGCGTATAACCCGTACCTGAAATGTTTTCCCGTATTGGATGAGCCACGCCCAGTAAAGTAATTACTACAGAGTCTACTCCCCACCTAAGTGCACATGCAATGTTTACATATAACATTTATTCCCATCGACATTCCAAGTAAGAATATTCAACTTTATATTGGAATTTATCATGTCATGCTATGAAATGAGATGGGACTCACTCATGCAACTTTAAACCAAGTCCTCACTAACTCCCATAACACAATGCAATGCACTTGTGAAATGAACTGTCATTTGACGAAAAATCCTTCCAATGATCGTTTGAGATAAAGTTGTTTCATTATAAAACTAAATCATTCATGGGTATTACTCATTGAATGAGTACTTTTACAAAATAAAATCTTGCGAAAGGTTGGGCAACAGATTTTGGTATCTCTACCACCGATCCGCAAACACCATTACTTTTCGGGAATTTCATTGTCGGGAAATGCCTGAACCATGTGACAGGGTTTGGCACCCGAGGGAGAATCTAGCCCTGCTTGCTATACTCGACACAAGTTTTCTTCCATATAACCATGCGACTAAAAGGGGATCTCTGATCTACTTTTTCCCGAGCCCACATACCAACCACCAAATAAGGTGTTTGATTAACCATGCATACCACACACCCACACTCATGACTTATGCCTAGGAATGTGATGCTAAAGTCATGCCCAACATGCAATGAATGTCAAATGGACAACTTAAACAACATCTCAACATCTATCATGGACAATTATAACATATACATATAATCTCCATAATTTCATCACAATGTCAAAACATCGACTAGCATGTATCAATATTTATATTCAACACAATTGACAAGCATGTTATTACATAATCTAAGCCAATAACACACTTAAATCACAAGGCGCATGGTAACACATAACAGCCCATAAACATCAGCACAAAACAGCCCATGTATAGCCCACAAAACAACCCGTGTATAGCCCACAAAATAGCCAGTGTATGGCCCTAAAAACAGTCCCTAATTAGTGCACAAAATAGCCCCTAATTAGTGTACAAAATAGCCCCTATTTAGTGCACAAAATAGCCCCTATTTAGTGCACAAAACAACCCCTAATTAGTGCACAAAACAACCCCTAATTAGGCACTCAAAACAGTCCTAAATTTAGTCCAAAACACGACCACTTAACAACCCATATTTCAACCCCAAAACAGTCCATAACAGCCCCTAAAATCAGTCCATAATTCAGCCCCTTAGTAGCCCATTAAATAGCCCCAAAGGAGAGGAACAAAATCAAAGTAGGAAGAACCCTACCTCTTGTAGCGTGTAGGAAGTGGTAGAACTTCTAAAAACACCAACCAAAGCTCAAGAAATTGATTTCTTCAAAATATTTTCTTTGGATCTTCGATGAAATCCACTTTTTTTGGTACGTAGATATAGCCCTCGTTGCGGTGATCTACTTTAACTCTTGGTCTGAGTTAATCCGAGCGACGGAGTTTCGAGAATCAGAGGAGGAAGCTTTGAAGACAAGATTTTTCTCTCTTCTCTCCCTCTCTCTCTCCCTCCCCTTGGGCGGCTGGAATGGGCTGAACACTTGGGTGAAAAATCTGATTTTCAAGATATTTAGCCCCTATTTATAATTTTAAATGTGCAGTCCACGTCGCACCGCATTTTGTTGACTTTCGGGTCCGTTTTTCGTCCCAAAACGATTCATTAAGTCCTGGATTAAGTCAAAATAAATTTTATTAGAACTTTAACTCAGTTGTAAGGAAATTTTAAAATTTTCATTTTTTGGGACCTTTAAAAAGTCATCCGCCACGCAGTCGCCTCGAACGATGTGCAAAAATCCGACTATCTCGTAATTTGACAAAATTTGATGTGGTAACTAGATTTCGCGATGCAAATCCAATGGCGAAATCCGTTTCATCATTTGAGTTCTAGAACATGAGTATTTAAATACGCATTAAGATGAAAAATTACCAATTTGCCCATTTTCAAAAAAAATTTAAATTTACCCGAGTTTAACATTCTTCCCCCTTAAAAAAGTTTCATCCCCGAAATTCACATACTCATGCATATACAATCACATGCATATGCAACAGCCATCTAACACTAAATGACTATAAAAATATACCTCCATCCTAGAAGAGGAAAGGGTAATTGGTACGAATAGTGTCCTTGCACTCCCAGGTCACTTCCTCCATTCCTCGGTATTGCCATAACACCTTCATTAGTCTCAGGTTCTTGCCTCGCAAAAACCTGTTCCCGACTATCCATGATACGCACCGGTCCCTCCTCGAAGGTTCCATCCACATCAACAACAAGCTCGCCCCAATCCACCACATGAGTCGGATTTGGGTTGTATTTTTTGAGCATGGAGAAATGGAATACTGCATGAACACCCGATAGATTTGGCAGTAACGCAATCGGTAAGCAACTGTACCCACCCTCTCGAGTACCTCGAAGGGCCCGATATACCTCAGTGATAGTTTTCTCCGCTTGCCAAACCTAACTGTTTCTCTTTTAGGCATCACTTTCAAGAATTCATGATCTCCCACCTTAAACTCTAAAGGTCGCCGTCGTTTGTCAGCATAGCTCTTCTGCTAGCTCTGAGCCGTGAGAAGACGCTTTCGTATCAAGTCCACCTTCTCAGAGGTGTCCCTAACCAAATTCGGACCCGTAGAGGGTCTCTTTCCTACATCCGTCCAACAAACCGGAGATCAACAAGGCCTCTCATATAGTGTCTCATAAGGTGTCATATGTATGCTCGTTTGATAACTGTTGTTGTAGGCGAACTCCACTAAGGGTAAATGCTCTTCCTACTACCCTTGAGATCTAGGACGTATGCCCGTAGCATATCCTGTAAAGTCTAGATGGTCTTCTTTGATTGACCGTCCGTCTGGGGATTAAAGGTAGTGTTCATCATCAACTGTGTCCCCATGGCTGGCTGAAAAGTCTCCAAAAAATGAGCCGTAAACCTGAGATCCCAATCCGATACTATAGATACGGGTACCCCATGCAACCGGACAATCTCCCGTATATATAACTTGCAGAATTCCTCCAGCGTGAAGGTCATCCGCACAGCCAAAAAATGTGTCGACTTAGTAAGCCGATCCACTATCACCCACACCGCACCATGCCCTCGCGATGTTCGTGGCAAGTGAGTCACAAAATCCATCATGATGTGCTTCCATTTCTACTCAGCTACCTCCAAAGGCTAGAGTAACCCTGCTGATTTCTGGTGCTCAGCCTTCACTTGCTGACACCTGAGACATCTACTAACAAAATCTCCAACATGTTTCTTCATTCTGCTCCAATAATATTGGCGACGAAGATCATGGTAACACTTGGATGCACAACAAAACGAGAGAAATAGAACTCTCTAAGGATATCCTCTCTCAGCTTTGCAAATTGGGGAACCACAATCCTTCCCCTATACTGAAGACTACCATCCGAGTGAATGGTGCAGCCCTCATAACCTGTTTTCGACTGTACCCGATCCATGACGGACAATATCTCCCGATCCCGCCCTTGGGACTCGATCACTCTGCTCAGCAGGGAAGGGGTAGCCACTAAAATTCCCAACGTACCTTGAGCCTGCCCCAGTAGCATAGCCTGAACTATCCCACAGTCCCAAGCATCTGCCATTCCCGGGAAGCCACATTAGCCAAGACTCCCCGTGACTTCTGGCTAAGTGCATCAGCCACCACATTTGCCTTACCTAGATGGTAATGCAAAGTAAAGTCATAGTCCTCCAGATACTGCATCCACCTGCGTTGCCTCATGTTGAGGTCCCACTGTGTAAAGACATATTTCAGACTTTGGTGGTCAGAAAACACCTCGAACTGCTCATCGTATAGATAGTGGCGCCAGACCTTCAAGACAAAGACGATGGCTGCCAACTCCATGTCGTGTGTAGGGTAACTCTACTTGTGATTCTTTAACTATCGAGAACCATAAGCCACTACCCTCCCGAATTGCATAACACACAGTCGAGTCCGTCCTTAGAGGCATCACAAAACACTATGTACCTCTGTCCCCTTTCTCGGACTATCAAAATAGGAGTTGAAGTAAGCCTCCTCTTAAACTCCTGGAATGCCTTCTCACAAGAATCATTCCACTAGAACTTGACCTCTTTCCTGGTCAACCTCGTCATAGGTGCAGCCAGTTGGGAGAAGTCCTCAATAAACCTCCTGTAATACCCTGCCAATCCTAAGAAATTGCGTAACTCGAACACTGACTTTGGTCTCTCCCAATTCATGACTGCCTCAACCTTTTTCGGGTCCATGGATACACAAAGCTGACACCTCATGCCCCAAGAATTTCACCTCAGTCAGCCAAAATTCACACTTGCTGAACTTGGCGTACAACAAATAGTTTCTCAAGGCCTGGAGAACAATCCTCACCTCATGCTCCTCCTCAGACTTGGAGTAGAACAAAATACTGTCAACGAATACCACGACAAACTGATCTAGGTAGGGTCAGAACACCCTATGCATGAGATCCATGAATACCACTGGAGCATTCGTCAATCCAAAAGGCATGACTGTGAACTCGAAATGTCCATACCACATCCTAAACTTCGTCTTAGAGATATATTCCTCCCTAACTCTCAACTAATGGTAACCGGTGCAGAGATCTATCTTGGAGTTGACTCGCACCCCCTCAACTGATCGAACAAGTCATCAATCCTCGGCAAAGGGTACCTATTCTTGATAGTAACCTTATTCAACTGCCAATAATCTATGCACAGTCGAAGGGTATTGTCCTTCTTCTTTGCAAATAACACTGGAGCGCCCCAAGGTGAGGTACTCGGTCTAATAAAACCCCTGTCCAACAATTCTTATAATTGGACCTTGAGTTCTTGCAACTCTGCATACGGCTTAGGGTAAAGCATTGTGCTTACCCCCTGAAATATAAAACAAATACCATTAGGTGTGTAGGCAGTCACCCTCTTGCGATCACAATCAATGACGACTCGGTGTGTTGTCATCCAGTCCATCCCAAAGATGACATCAAACTCTGATATGTCCATGACCCTAAGGTCCACGGTGAGTAGAATCCCCGAGATCTATAACTCACAATCCCACCATATCTGCTCAACTCTCACACTAGCACCTAGGGGAGAACTCACATGCAATGGCTCTTCTAAGGTTTCAACCTCTAAGCCCAAGTCTTTCACACATGATGCAGCAATAAAGGAATGAGATGCACCAGAATCAATAACACCCTTGCCCATAAGCGAGAGAGTAGAAATACACTCTGGATAACCGACTGATCTGCCGACTCAGTGTGAGGTGTGATCGTGTAGACATGCCCTTGGGTCCCCGAAGTCCCGGCCTGAGAGCCCTGTCCTCGATCTCGATCTATGCCTTGACCTATCTGACCTACTTGTGGGATCCCCACACGTGAAGTAATGGGGCCTTGTGCGGCACCCTAGAATGGATACTGACTTCCTTGGCCCATGGTGGGGTAGGAAGGAGTGTAGTGAGACTGTGAATATCCCACTGATGACTGGGACGTCCCCTGGCCCTGGGATCCCTGTCTCTGAGGATAATCCCGCTTCATATGCCCCGGTTGTGGCAATGATAGCAAGTCTGTTGGTTTGCCTGAAAAGGAGGCCTTTGATTTCCCCCGCCTCTGGAGGACTGACCTTGGCCTTGGCCTTGATAGTCGCAGCCCTACCCTTGATGCCCATGCGAAGCAGAAGTCCTCTACTTCTTCTCCGCACTAGAAGAAGATGATTGATCCTCCTTCTTCTTGTCTTTACCAGTCGTTTCTCGGATGTTCCTTGCATCATTAACTTTTCTCTCAATGGCCATAGATGTCATAACCATCGTGTCCAAGTCTTGCAAAAGAAGACCCATAATTTTACCTCAGATGGACAACTTCAAGCCATCCTCAAACTTCCTTACTTTGGCCATGTCTGTAGCCATATAATCATCAACGAAACAGGCTAATTCTGTGAACTTAGCCATATATTTGAGCACCGTCATCATTCCTTGCCTCAAAACTAAGAACTCACGGGCCTTTGCAAGTCAAGTAGCCGCCAAAAAATACTTACCCATGAAGAGTTCCATGAACTCTGCCCACGTCATAGCCTCCAAGTTTTTGGAGTCTTTAACCCAATCCCACCATACTTGGGATTCTCTCTCTAGCTGGAATGTAGCTAGTGTTATCTTAGTGACATCAAAGGTGATCTCCATAGCCTTTAAGATCTTATCAATCTGCCAGAACCAGTGATCAGTTACCATCGGATCAGTCCCTCCCAAAAAGACCGGAGGATTGTGGGCCTTGAACTTCTGTAGGTTACTTGATCCTCCTTGACCCATTTTTACACCAGTTTGTGTAATAGTAGCAACTGTAGCACTAGCTTGTACAATTGTAACAACCGCAACACCAATAGCCTCCATGAAGGCTTGTTGGTCAAAGGTCGGTGGTGACTGGTTGTTGTTCTGTCCACCCCGATGTCCCCTTCCTCTAGTTTCCATCTATACACACATAAGATAGCAACAGGCCAATAATTTAATATCCCAAAGTTAGGGATCAAACACAAACGTTGAGAATTCTCTCACTGTCCCCCGAGTAGAACATGTGTCACATACTAGTAGACCTTTAACCGTTCAATCCCTTTTTCGAAACCAAGGTTATGTTTTCTAACCCAAGTGTTCCTTTTTTCCATATACAGTCTATCATGTTTATAATTTCACACAACAAGTAACACATAATATGTAGCAAGTAGAGCACATAACATGAAATGCGTATGAAAAGCAATGGTCTAAACCCATGCCCATCAAGCCCTATGTTAATCGTATACCAAGGTTCTGATACCAAGTAGTGATGCCCCAAAATACGGGGCTCCGTTGATTATCCATCAACCTGTGGAATACCCGTGGATATCGAGCAACTCAACATCGTGCCATTATGCCCCTCTTATCGGGGTCCATAATTGAACAAAAATCGGGGAAAGTCTCCTTTGTATGAGAAGCTCTACTCAAAACACAACATGTGCATTATATAATAACAAGGCCAATCCTAGGTCCAATATTCAACTATGACCACACCAGATCCATTTATCCATATTCATATAAAACATACATAGTTATATTAAAATAGTCCGTATAAACTCTGTTACAATTCATTTACACATTACTTGCCAAAATTTAATTAAAAGTCTAATTTTACAAAAGAAATGGATTGAAAGCCACAAGTCAACTTTTATTCCTTAAGTGCCCTAGTGAGTGCCGTCCATCAGCATATAACCCGCACCTGAAATATTTTCCCTTATAGGGTGAACCACGCCCAATAAAGTAATTCTTACAGATGCTACTCCCCACCTTAGGGCACATGCAATATTTACATACAAAATTTATTCTCATCAACATTCCAAATAAGAATATGCAACTCTATATTAGAATTTACCATGCCATGCTATGAAATGAGGTGTGACTTACTCAGGCAACTTTTACCCAAGTCCTCACCGACTCCCACAACACAATGCAATGCCCTTGTGAAATGAACCGTCATTTGACGAAAAATACATCCAATAATCGTTTGAAATAAAAGTTGTTTCATTATAAAACCAAATCGTTTATGGGTATTACTCATTGAATGAGTACTTTTACAAAACAAAATATTGTGTCTGGTTGGGCAACGAATTTTGGTGTCTCAACCACTGGTCCCGTAACCCCCAGCACTTTTCTGGAATTTCATCGCCAGGAAGTGCCTAAACCATGCGATCGGATTTTGCACCCAAGGGAGAGTCTAGTCTTACTTGCTATACCCGACACAAGTTTTCTTCCATGCAATCATGCGACTCAAAGGGGATCTTTGATCCATTTTTTTCGAGCCCACATATCAACCACCAAACAAGGTGTTTGATTAACCATGCATACCACACACCCACACTCATGACTTATGCCCATGAATGTGATACTAAAGTCATGCCCAACATGCATTGAATGTCAAATGGACAACTTAAATAACATGTCAACATATATCATGGACAATTATAACATATACATACAATCTCCATAATTTCATCACAATGTCAAAACATCGACTAGCATGTATCAACATTAATATTCAACACAATTGACAAGCATGTTATTACATAATTTATGCCAAAAAACACACTTAAGTCACAAGGCGCATGTAACACATAACAGCCCACAAAAATTAGCACAAAATAACTCATGTATAGCCCACAAAAAAGTCCGTGTATAGCCCACAAAACAACCCATATATGGCCCCCAAAAAAGTCCCTAATTAGCGCACAAAATAGCCCCTAATTAGTGCACAAACAACCCCTAATTAGTGCACAAAACAGCCCCTAATTAGGCACCCAAAACAGTCCCAAATTTAGTCCAAAATACAGCCACTTAACAACCCATATTTCAATCCCAAAACAGTCCATAATTCAGCCCCTTAACAACCCCTTAAACAGCCCCATAGGAGAGGAATAAAATCAAAGTAGGAAGAACCCTACCTCTTGTAACGTGTAGGAAGTGATAGAATTTTCAAAACCACCAACCAAAGCCCAAGAACTTGATTTCTTCAAAATATTTTCTTTGGATTTTCGGCGAAATCCATTTTTCTTGGTACGTAGACGTAGCCCTCGTCACGGTGATCAACTTTAACTCTTGGTCCGAGTTAATCCGAGCGACGGAGCTTCGAGAATTGGAGGAGCAAGCTTTGAAGACAAGATTTTTCTCTCTTCTCTCTCTCTCTCTCCTTGGGTGGCTGGAATGGGCTGAACCCTTGGGTGAAAATCTAATTTTTAAGATATTTAGCCCCTATTTATAATTCTAAATGTGCAGTCTATGTCGCACTACATTTTATCGCTTTCGGGTCCGTTTTTCATCCCAAAACGATTCATTAAGTTCCGGATTAAGTCCAAATAAATTTTATTGGAACTTTAACTTAATTATAAGGAAAATTTAAAATTTTCATTTTTGGGGACCTTTAAAAGGTCATTCGCCACGCAATCGCCTCGAACGACGTGCAAAAATCTGACTATCTTAGAATTCGATGTAATTTGACGTGGTAACTAGATTTTGTAATGCAAATCCAATTGAAAAATATGTTTTCTCATCTGAGGTCTAGAACATGAGTATTTTAAATACGCATTAGGATGACAAATTACCATTTTGCCCTTTTTCAGAAAAAGTTCAAATTTACCCGAGTTTATAGTATATATATTAGTAGTTATGGGGTTAAGAGTGGAAGATTAGGGAAGAAGATGGAATGAGGAAGGGTTATTGCCAGACTTCTACTAGTAGGAAGTGGTGTCCTAACGGTAGGACGACATTCTATGAGGTGTTCTACCGGTAGGACTTGTACTGGTAAAAATATGGAATTTTCATCATTTTGCCATAATGCCTTAAATTCTTTATCCACTCAACCTCAAACCTTCTCTAAACATTTTAATGGATTTAAACCATTTTTAGTTAATTTTATTTACCTACTAACACATCACTAAACCTAAGGGTTTGGGTACAGTGTAATAAATGGAATGAGGTATTCGGTTAAGGCCATTAATCATTTATGCATGTATAGCATAATAATTATAAGTTGAGAATAATATTTATGTGACTTGTCATGATGTATGTTAGGTATTGAGGCAATGACATCAGTGTTGGATTCACCAAAGATTACACAAGGATATTGAATTCGAATTTGGATCTAACTCGAGGTAAGTATATTGATTCATAATGGCTGAAAATGTGATTATGTGTTTATTAGCTATACTTATGTGAAATAGGTTGAAGATAATTGGTAAGTTATAAACTGTGAAATGGTGATTGTTTGTTACTAGCTATATCTTTTTGTATATGACTAGATTGTGACTCAATGGTTTAAGGATTGTGCATTGGTGTTGAGTGTAATTTCAAGTACTTGAATTGCTTGTGGGTGCTTACCAATATTTAGTTACCAAAACTACTGGGCGTAAATGACACCAATATAATAGCCAAGACTCTTGGACATATATGGGCAGTGATATAGTAGTAGAGACTCCCAGGCATATACAAGTAGTGATATATGTTAGTCGGGACTCCCTGAGCATATTTGGGTAACAATGTGATTGCCGAGACTCCCGAGCATATACGGGTAGCGATGAGATTGTTAAGCCTCCAATGCATTATTGGATAGTCGGATATTGGATATAGAATTTTGGATAGTGGGTGTTGGGTATTGGATGTTGGTTATTTTATGTTAAATTACAATTTTATTGTGTATGTGAGTTACAATTATAACTCACCCCCCCCCCCCCCAATTGTTGTTTGTTTTCAAGTGTATGAATTAAGAAAATGGTCCACTGAATTGTCTAGCTTGATGTAGAGGTGTTGGTGTCAGATTGTACTTTATGTTTAAATGTACACGTGTTGTAAAGATGTTTAAAGGGTATGATGTACATGTGTTGTAAAGATGTTCATGGTAACATTGTGTTATGTTATATGTTTTTGTCAGGTTCCTTATTATGACAGTTGGATTGGGATATTATTGCTGAGAAATAGATTACTCTAAGATTAGTTATGATTTAAGGGTTAACAGTTCAAGGTTACCTCCATACTCTAACTCTTTTTTGGGATGGGGTGTGACAATAACCTTTGTTCGAGTTAGTCATGCGAGTCACTAAGTACGTAGTGGGGTCCCAGGACTTGAGATAATACTTCTGGTTGTTAGCTATCTTCATATCATAACAGAAAAGGATATCTTCTGCCCTATGGAACTTAGGGTCGAAGATTAAGGTAAAAATATCCTCAAGAATGTTGTAGGTGGACCTAAAGTCGTCTAAAATGAACTCGATCACCTGAGCTTTCCTAAGTTTCCCGTCTTTTTTGGGTCTGTCAGCAACCCCTAAGGTTCTAGTTCTATGTATCCAAATCACTGGGTGCTATAGGATGGATAAAGGAAAAGAAAGAAAAAGGGGATGATGAAGATCTTGAACAAGAGTACTGACAGACTTTACAGCTAGCCTAGCTCTGCGAAAAAACTACTCGGGGGATCAAGTGACGTGAAGAGAGCAATTGTTTGAAGAGTCTCTCACCTTCTTAGCCCTCCCCTATTTATGCTATTCAAATATGGGAGCAGTTACCGAAAATGTAATAGTAATTGATAAGAATGCAAAAATGAGCAGCAAATGTACGAGTAACTGCCCCCAAAACAGAGGCATGAACAAGAATCCTCCATGACCCTCATGACAACTGTCCCATGACTCAAGAAAAATGGGTGCAGTTGACTGGACGTTGGTGGCCTCCAACTAGGAACTAACTTTTGGCCACCCAGGGCGATCGGAACACATGGGATGGTCTCCTGATAGCCAAGACCAAGCAAAGAATGCTCTATGCCAAATGACATGAAGATCAGAATATGCGCACGATCCGTGTTGAGTATCAAAAGACATCAAAGTACGAGCTTTGAGCAGTGTGTTGATGTGACCAATTTATCATTAACTGTGTAATCTGCAAAGGATCAAGATTAACCGCTAAAAAGACAGGGCATGACTCTTTCCTCAAACTAGTAATCCTCAGTGGTTCCAACAGAGATCCTGGCGTCCACTTATAAATGCACAGTAGTAGGCTATTAATGCTTTATAGTAGAGTACTCAATGTTCGGGGGGGGGGGTGGAGTCATAAATACATGGTCCATTCCAACATATAGACCCAAATGTCCAGTTGCTTAGCATTAATGAGGCATGACAGGGTAGCACTTACTACTCTAGGTAGTGAATGTAGCCTACTGAGCATAGGATTGGAATGCGGATGAGTGCCATCTGATCGCAATTCAAGGTATAAATAACCTATGGAAATAGAACTAAGGTACGCAAGCGAGAATAGCTTTGCACTGTAAATTCTCTCAAACTTAAGCATCGGAGGAGATAAGTTGGGTGTAGCCCCAGTCGCTTCTTGACATTGCTCTCTGTTTCAAGATCGATCATCGAGATCATCTTGAAAATTGCTATTTCAAATCATTGTAGGGAATCACTCTGCAAATAATATATTGTAAATTATTGATGATGATGCCTACCCATTTTTTTTTTTGTTAGTGCTAAAAGGTAATATAAACTAAATCATTGGGTTTAAAAATAGTTATCCTTCAACCAAAATTTTCTTTTTTGCTAAACTCTTTTTTAATTAATCATCGTAGATAGTCTTTCATGGATGAATAACCAATAGCCTACAATAATCAAGTATCATAATATGTTCATTGGGCAATCACATACTACATTCATTCTCTCTCTCTCTCTCTCTCTCTCTCTCTCTCTCTCTCTCTCACACACACACACACATAGACACCCACACCCACGCATGGACATACACACTCATACCCCTATGTTGATGTTCCATTAATTTTTATATTTGCTTTCTCACATCTGAACCACTTGGCTTTCAAACATTCCCCCTTGATAATATTCCTCAATTTGATTAGTGTCAAATTTCATTTTTTCCTACTTTTCAAAAATAATCAAAACCCACTTTTGTACTTGGCTTCCTTTTTGAGTTCTAGCATTTATTATCGCAATTTTTTCTTAGTTCTTAACAAGTAAACCATTAAAAATTAAATCCGGTAGCAATAACCTCCATGGCCTCACCTAGTACTATTACATGTGTTCGTCTCAAGTGACAGTGGGTCCCATTGTTTACCTACTCACGTTCTCACCCCTACTAGCAACGCCTAAGATTCACTATGAATTTTTATTTTTGTTGAACAAACACTATGAAATTAATTGACTAATCTAATTCATTATTATTGTTTGATTGATCATAGGCTCCGTTTACTATTAAAATCCATATATTAATCCAATTGCAAGATGTTCCCCTCCCTGGATGGTAAGGTTTTCTCAATATGGAGATAAGGCACTTCAAATTAAATGCTTCTGAATTTTGTGACAATATTGTTTTGGGGCTTAAATCTTAGATAGGCACCCTTATTCTCTTCTTATTATTATAATAACTCTTCATTAATTGTACCACTAAACGCTCATAAGCACAAAAAGAGAATAAGATCTTATATAAACAATAACAACTCTAGCTATGATCTTTAGTTTACATTATTACATTACATATAGTCGATAGGGCACTTGGATGGGACCAAATATGTTTATGTTTCATTAAAGGTTAGCATCCAACATCATCTAATTAATAGAAAGAAAACCCCACTAGAGAGAGAGAGAGAGAGCATTTTCCCGCAATAGGATGGGTCTATGACATACAACTATTTCTTTGAGTTAGCTATGTTCCATTTCTAGATAAGGAAGCACAAAAACTTTGGGTGCCCATGTTTGATTTTTGAAAGATGCCTTTACGTCAAATTAATCACCAATTTATCTTAGTTTTTTAATAAATTTATCAAATTAGAGCACTTTTGAACTTATTTGTCAAACAACCACACTTTTTAAAAGTGGAGTTATTGACCTGCTTTTATTAACTTTTTAAAAACTAGCAAGCCAGCATTTCCACATGTCATACAAGAAGCTGGATAATAGGAGGGAATGGGCATTGCCTACTTACTCTATACAAGACAATCAATAGTTTCAAAAAACTAGAAATGTTGGATTTTCTTTATTAAAAATGTGATTGACAATCACGTTTTCTAATAACAGTAGGGTTAGAAAACACTTTTTTTTTACTTTATTTTTAAAAAATTGTTGTAGTTTGTGTTTACACCCAAAGATAGTAAGATCAGAGGATGACATGTGGAAGGAATCCGATGGCCATAAAGGAGTCTATGAGAGTCCACAATTGACAGGACAGTTAGAAGGAATAGGATTCTTGAAATCCCGAGAAACAAGGAGACGTGACATCTTGAGACTCTAGTTGAAAATGGTTCATCACACATTCACATATCTCAGGGACAGGGTCATGCTCATAAGTCATGGCCAGAAAAGGTGGATTAACAGTTGAGAGTCATCTCTATAAATAGTAAAGGTTAGGCTACTGAGAAAGGATCCCCTGATCAACCAATGAAACTCTACACAGAGCCAGCCTATCTTTTTACTTATTTCTTGCTTCCGAGCAAACCTTTACATTTCTTGCAAGACATCACTTCTGTGATCTTTTTATTGCTTTCATTTAATGCTAAGGTCAGCATTCATTTCATCTTACAGATTCAAATTTAATTTACTTGTTATTTTGCATTCTCGCTATTTACTTTATAATAGTGTTCACACATCTCTGCCTGGGAAAATTATTTAAAGTCCTTGAAGCTCTAAGGCAAAGAAAAGAACCTAGAGGTAACCTTAGACCTCACTACAGTCCCCTAAATAGTCACGATTTTAAGAACCCCGTGTCGATTCAAGTAAGTAACATCGTACGTGTTTAGATTTTAAGTTCACTTGGACTTTAGCATGCCTGCAATCTGAAAATATGGCAAACATTTTTTTCAGCAAGCCCGATGGGACCATTAGAGAGACAGCATAGTAAACACTAGAGTAAGGCCAAAATTGGCTCATCTGAAGTGCTTTAAGTGCATGAAGTTATGGAAGAAAACAGGCATGGCATCCCCAACTTTTATGAAGAATTGCCTACACTCAGAGGGCAAGAGAACTTCAAATTTGACTCAAAGCCGAAGGCCTCCATCAAGGTAATTTTGAGTGAAGTTTCTGAGTAAGTCTCTGATTTTATTTAGGGCCTGAGGGATTTGGTCAGAGAAGAATCAGACCACACAAGACAAGCATTGGAGCGGCTAGTAGACAATTTGAGATGTCTAGGGGGCGTGAGGCAACCATTGTTTCCCCTGCAAAGTTGATTCTAGTAGAATCCCCATGATGAGTGCTTCCTCGGTATGAGCTACCAGATCACACAGTAGGACAGGAATGGCCACAAGCACAATAGCAATCCTCTTTTTCAGGAGAAGATAGCTTCCAACACAGAGGTCATGGAGCCAAAAAGGCATACACCGATTGTTCTTCCAGTGACACACCAAATGGTTATGAATAGGGACCAACTAGATGAAATTATTCAAGAATGTGTTGGTCCCCATGATGAGAAGGGTGATCAAACTGACCTACTGCAAACCCTACCCCCGATTGGGTGGACAAGAAATATGAGTATCCATGGAGGTGCAAAGTTCTAGTTTTGCCACCATTTTGGGTGGAGAAGGTTAGTCGACCGTGAAACAAATTGGCCATTTCACCGTTCAGTGCTGTGAAACTAGGACAAACAAATTCCTGAAGCTGAGGCCATTTTCTAATTCATTGACAGGAGTAACTTTAGGGTGGTACATCGACTTGCCACCCAATTCTGTGTTGGGTTGACAACAATTTGAGGACAAGTTTCATGCTCAGTTTTACCGTACTAAGCCAAAAGTCTCCATGGCTGATTTGGCAAGATTGTGCCAAATGGCAGGGGAGTTAGCAGAGCAATACATAGCGTGGTTCAAGAAGAATAGAAACCGATGCAGGTTGTTGCTGCCCGAGATAGAGTATGTAAGGATTGTACAGAATGGTTTGGGGTTCGAGCTTCGAAAGAAGTTCGAAGGGATGGACTTCAATGACCTATTTGAGGTAGCCACATGGGATACATGATATGCGTATATCTTGCGTGAAGACCTAAACCAAAGAAACGCATCTCAAGGGACGTACTATAGAGACCGTAACTCTATGATCTTTATGATCGAGCTAGACAAGGAGCTAGATGTGAACATGGATGAGATCGTGGTGAGACGTCTGCACGTGTGCAAGTGTTAATGAAGGCTCCTGTGAAGGAAGTGGTCAGAAGTATGATTTTGACATTTCAAAGGCCGATCAAAAGTTTTACCATATGCTTGCTAATGGTATTACCAAGCTATCATTTAGTCATAAGATTTCATCGGCCATAGAACTAAAGAACAAAACATACTACAAATGACACTATTTGTAGAGCCATTCTATGGTGAACTGTGTGGTATTTCAGAACACCCTTCAAGAGAATTTGACTAAGGGTCACTTGATCTTGGGAGACAAAAAAAAAAGTCAAAGATGGGGGCTGATAAGGACCCTTTTCAGAAGACAACTTCCATTAACAAAGTGGAAGTAGGACAATCAAAAACTCCTCCCAATAAGAAATTTGAATTGGGTAAGGATGGGTCAATGGAAGATGAAAAGCTAAGGGGAAAGAAATATGATGCACCTTTGGATGAATCATTAGAGGAGGATTGTAGGGGTGAGCCACATATATCGTCGAGACTCTATGGGCAGCTTGACATGGTCAAGAACGGTCTATGTCCTAGGTGCAAAGTTTTTACGGGATCGCTCCAGAGGATAAAGTTATCAAAGAAGAGCAAGTTAAATTATCTAAGAGGCTACAAAAGAAATGTCTAAGGGACCACTAGGAATGGTCGGGTGAGTAGCTGCTGCCTAAGCTGGGCTAGGAGGATCAACTAGGAAATTTTATGAGGTCGAGCTGCAGAGGGCATGGTAGAGACATACCAAAGCCTTCAAAGGGCCAGTTAGGACCGAAGTATGAAGAGTATGATTAGTACTTAAAATTCACATTTTATTATGCCTTTTTGGGACTAACTGTACTTTAATAGAAGTTAAGTGATGGAATTTCAGGTCTTAAAGTGAACAAGGGCTCAAATTCAACAAATATCACAACAGGATGCAATACCAGCAGAATCAGGGACAAAATTGGAAAAGCTTGGACCAAGGCAATAACGTTCGAACGTCAAACTAAACTAGACCAAAACCAAACTACTGAGACAGAGTGTGTTGCAGATAAAAACCTAGGCCCTAAGAAACTTGAGTATTACATTCGAACACCAACTAACGTTTGAACGTCCACTGAAGCACTGGCAAGACCAAACTAAAGACATGACATATTGCAGTAAATAAAGAAGTGCACTTGAATATCATGTTCGAACGAAAGACCATGTTCGAACGTCCACTGAAGACTTGGGTAATGAGTGCAAAATGCCAAGCTCTGCATGGAGTGTGGAAGGTGGTTTCCATAGAGGACCACAGGCCACTTGAGTGATATGGTCAAACCCCATCTGGCATTCGAATGCTAGACAACGTTCGAATGTCCACACTGAAAAACACAGAACAACGTTCGAACGTCCCCCATAGACTGTCTGTAGAGTGGTTGGTGAACTTGGGTAGCAAACACTATTCACCTTCTTTTATCTTTTTTGCCCTCCCCTTTGCCTATAAATACTCCCATGCAGGAGCTTGTAAAGGGGAGATTTTTCTCTGGAAAAACTTATAGTTCTTTTCTCTTATGACATTAAGGAACTAGAGTTTGAAAGGAGGCTTAGACTCCCACTCATTTAGCTAGATTCATTTGCTTGTATTAAGAGTTTTAGTTTCTCTATTTACTTGTAGTCTTTATATACATGCTAGAACAACCATGATGGAGGCTTTGACTCTCCTTGTAGTTGTTTAGTTAATCTTTTATCTACTTGTTGTAGCAACCATGTTGGAGGCTTAGACTCCCCTTGTAGTTGTACTTGTTTTTATATGTTAAGAGAGATAGCCGATCTTTTAGTTGTAGTGGAAACCCTCCAAAAGTGACTAGATTTCTTCTACTTTTATTGTTTGTCTTTCAATTCCATTGCTTGAGCATCCTTCTTTCTTAGAGGAGTGAAACTATTCCACTTTCGAGAGCTTTGCCAAAGCCGTGAAGGGTGGAACGTGATTCACTCTTTCTTCATTGAAGATTGACTCCTTGTTTTTTGTTCTTTTATTTTGTAAGTTCTTTACTTAGAGAGATGAGAATCACTCACTTTTCTAGCTTTACCAAAGCCATGAAGAGGGAGTAGTTTCTCATTCACTCTTTAGTAAGAGGTGAAGGACGTGTTTAAATTATCCAGAAGTTAAATTTGTGCTTTGTTCTAATGTTTAATGTTTATATCCCCTTGCTTATTGGATGATTTC
Organism: Ilex asprella; assembly: GCA_023539305.1. Classification (NCBI taxonomy): domain Eukaryota; kingdom Viridiplantae; phylum Streptophyta; class Magnoliopsida; order Aquifoliales; family Aquifoliaceae; genus Ilex; species Ilex asprella. Next base: position 7,840,056 of record CM042198.1, read on the forward strand.
TTGCATCTAGCAAAGCTAAGGTACTTTGTATAATGGTGGTTATTTCTATGACATGGATGACTCTTGCATAGAAATATCTTTCGTTTCAAGACAAGTACCCCGGCTAGATCCTCATGACTACCTTTTAATCCTCCCCTTTATCGTACTTCATTTAAAGAATGGAATGTTAACGTCATGATTGGATGCCTTATAGCAACACTTGCTTGTTTGTAGACGGGTTGAGTCTCGGCACAGGTAATTTTTGTAAACTTCTAGAAAGGCATTGAAATTATATGCTTAATTCTCATAGTTCATCTTTATCTTCCGATTAACTTGTCGTTGACATGGGAGTTAATTGAGTTATCAAGCATAAATATAATAAACCGGATAATACTACATGTCCAGATCCTCGAACTAAAGAGTGACTTTCTTTTTAATTTGAACCTATCTTATATTTTGTCTATAAAACTATCCTGGAAAGAATCTTATATTCTATTCAGGAAATCCCCATCCATCACACAACTTCATATCACAAGGATCACAATTATTCATTCTTTGCTACTGCTTACTTTGAAATGCCAACAACAGTTCCCTGTGGATTCGACTCCGGACTCAAATCGAATTATTACTACAGCTTGACTGTTTGTACACACTACGGATCGAGCATCAGAGTACGCCACAAAGTTGGCGCTCGATCATCCTTTCAGAGCTGAAGGTTATCAGAACTACCCAAGGATTGTGAAACTAATCGAGCCCTTGGAAGGCCTCTAGTACATAGACCAACACCAAAAATTCCCATAATACCATCAGTCTCAGTTGTTGTCGAGAACACAAAAGTGCAGGAAAAAATGCATATAGGCAGACCTATGTATGTGGGAAGAAAAGGAGAAAATTCAGGCCTTGGAGACATTCTGGTGCCAAGAACCATAGATTAGGGAGATTAGATCCCAATTCAGCATATCTTCGCCTCTGTAGAGTCTAGTGACCTAGTAGAGGGCCACATCTAAGGACAAAGGAAGAAGAAGGTAGAGCCTAAGCCCACACCAAGGAGAGTTTCAAGGAGTGAATGATGAAACGGTTTGTGGAATGAATGAGGATTGTGCTCAACATTCCTCTGGAGGCTTGTATGGGAGGAAAGAAGCAGGATAGTATAAACCTCACTAATCAAGATGATAGCGAGGAAGGTGACTCAATTTAATTTGGCACTCTTGGTCCAGCAGTGTCTATCAATGTTCTTGGGCTACAACCGATGTCATTCAGAAGTCAAGGATTTCAGGTAGTATCTCTGGAAATATATGTTGAAGACGTGGAGATACCAGGATCAACATTTTTGGATTTAGGTGAAGGGTTCAAGGGCAAGAAAGAGCATATTCCAGAGAGAAGCTCGAGCCAAGAAGAAAGGGCATCATCTGTCAATAGCCTTAAAGGTTGGCCGTTTAGTAAGCCTGCGTAGCCCATGACACAACACTTAAATTCATTGTACATCAGAGCACACTTGGAGGGAAAACCTTTCAATAGGGTCTCAGTGGATAATGGAACAGTTGTCAACATTTTTCCCATAGCAACTATGAAGAAGCTTGGGAGGATAGAAGAAGGCCTATTCTATACCAATTTAATGGTGAGTGGGTTCATAGGAGGAGTCAACAAGATGATGGGAGTTACCCTTCGAATTGGCTTCATCTGCAAGACTAACTAATGAACACTAAATATTGCATTATTTCAAAGCAGTTCACATCTAATTTAGGCTTGCTAACTAACTGACTTGTTTAACTTAGTACATTTTGTATCTTAAGCCTTGATTTTGGTGTTACAGGTATTGTTGGCATAAATATGAAGTTTTAGCATGCATACGATGACAAGGAACACGATGGAAATGAGTTTGGTCAAGATTAGAAGAAGCTAGAGGCCTTGAAAAGCCAATTGGGAAAAATAGAAGAACTACCAATAGTTTTTCTACTGGTATGAAGAAAGGAAGACAAGGTTCTATCGGTAGGAAACTAGTTCTACCAGTAGTCAAGTTCACAAAAGTTTACTAGTTTTCATCAAAGAAGTTCTTTCGGTAACTGAAATCTCAGTACTTTTATCAAAAGAGTCTACTCAACCAATAGAATTGGGAGATAATTTTGGGATTCATATCTTTCAAAGAAGCTGAAGATTCTCTTTCCTAATCGTTATAAATAAAGACTTTTTGGTGAATCGAAGGGGAACATCGTTTACTATTTTACATAGGTTTTTGAGTTTTCTTTTACATAGTTTAGGGTTTGTTGTACATAATTTCATTCAAAGTTAAGTATTTCATTTATTTATTTTTTTGGGCAATACTAAATGTAAATTGTCTTTACTTTCAAAGCTTTGTTATTTATATTCGGTTTTTCAATACAAGCACTCAATTTCAATTCTGTTATTTAAATTTTTTTATTTAATTATGTCTTCTTCTAAGCTTTATGTCATTTTCATAATCATGAGTAAGTAGTATTCTTCTGAATGATCTAATGAAGGAGTCCCAAACCTATGAATTAGGGTGCATGCCTTAAACTAGGGTTTTAATGTTTATGTGATTGATTGAACATGCTATGCTTTTGAAAACCTAATTGGTTTGCGAACATCCCCGTTATTTGTATGCAATTAGGCTTGGAAAAAATAATTATGGTATTTCCTACAACCTTTAGGGTAGTTGAAAATCATCTATCTATAGTAGTTCGAATACGAAAGCAAGTGAGTTATAGATAGAAACCCTTATTCATAGGTGGGATGAATTCTGAAGATTATCATTTTTTTCCGATAATTGAATTTCAATTCATTAGTATTTAACTCTCAAAATTCTCAACTTCTAAGAGCCTTTTTCATTTTATTTTTTTTCACCACCTTGGATTCCAATTATGTCCCCGAGGAAACGACCTTGGGCCTTTGTTCAAGTTACTACACGATACCTTTTTCTTACGCTTGGGAGCTTTCATAAAAATATAACCCCTTTGGAGAGCAAGCATTTTTGGCGCCGTTGCCAAGAAAGTTAACGACAATTTAAGGCGATATAGAGATATTTATGTAGGTCTTGTGATTTGCATCACGAGCTCAGGTGCGTAACACTATCGTAATTTATTTTTTTCTTTCTTTCAATTTTAATTTCTAGGTTTAGTATATTTTCATGTGCGCTAGAGACCAAGCGGACTTCCTTGTTAGACTTAGATAGTATGTACCACCAGTTGTAGGTTTGGCTACTCAAAATAGCAACAATGACAATGACCCACCCAATATTGTACCAATAGAGGGTAATTGTGGGAATAATCCAATTATAGTTCTTGTAAACCCCCACACTCTTATCTTTAAATAACAAGTTATTATTTTTGAAATGCTAATATAGGTGATGAGGTATTCATGAACCCTATAGATTGTAATAGTAGGAATAAATATTAGACAAAATATTTTCTTTATGATCATCCTAGTTGGGATAACCTCTACCCACTTGGATACATAGTCAATTTCTAAAAGAATGTAAGCATACCCAAAAGATTTAAGGAAGGGACCCATAAAATCAATGCCCCAACAATAAAAAATTTTCATCACATACACAAGTGTGAGAAGGCATCATGTTTCTACGGGTCACTCCTCCTAATCGTTGACATTTATAACAATGCTTGCAAAATGTAAAACAATCCTTGAATAAAGTAGCCCAATAAAAATCACATTGCAAAATTTAGCTAATGTCTTCTTTGAGGAAAAATGATCTCCACAAGCTTCTGAATGGCAAAAAACAATTACGTCATTCTACTCTTCATTGGGCACATATCTCCTTATCACTAGATCGGAATAGTATTTTAACAAATATGGATTTTTGAAGTAAAATTGTTTCACCTTGACCAAGAATTGCTTTTGTAAAACCTGAGAAAAATTAAAAATTATTAAAAAGGGCAAAACGATAATTAGTTGTTACGGTGCGGGTTAAAATCTCAAATTTTTCTAAAGATGGGATGACAAAAAGGACCTTACCATTGGATGCATATCAAAAAATCTGGCTGCCCATTTAAATTTTGTCGAATTCTGAAATTGTCAATTTTTTTTTGAATTTTATGAGACGATCGAGCATCGTACGACTAAAATAAACGCAATCAGATTTTATTTCGGAACCTGAGGAATAATTAAAATTAGTTCAATAAAAATACACTAAACATAACATGGGACGATATTTAATTGATTTGGAATAAAATCGGATTAGAAAATTTGGGACGTGTGGTACATTGTGAGCCAAGCACTCAAGAAGTATTTAAAGGGGAAAAATCAGATTTTCCCCCCATTCTTCACCTTGAATTTTCCGAAAGAGAGAGAGAGAGAAAAGATAAAAAGATCTCCCACTTCTTCTTTTTCTTCCCTTAATTTGCTAAGAGCCAACTGTTGGATTTCTTCGAGCTAAGAGTTAAAGTCGCTCTACGCTATGAGAGCTACGTACCCATACCAAAGATTGCGATTTTTTTTTTCAAAATCTCAAAGATGAAAGTTTGGGGATAAAGCTTGGAAGACCTGATTTGGAGTCTTTGGAGTTTCTTCTAAGCGGATATACACTACAAAAGGTAAAGTTCCTTTCCTAGCTAGGTTTATTTCCAATCTAGGGTAGAAATATGAAATGAGTAGGATAATTAGAGATGAATCCTCATGTATAGGACACACCTAGTGTAGTTAGGATATAGAAAATGTGTATAAAATCAAGTTAAAACCAATTCTTGCATGATTTGGGTTTGATGAAATTGCTTGGTCTTGAATTCTTGAAATGGATTGTCGGGCATGTTATATGTTTACATTTTGTGTCTTATAGGTGTTTAATAAAACTCCTATGGATGTTCAATTGTGTTATCCGAATGAAAAATGCGATGACATGCTTAGTGATGTTAAGAAATGCTATTATATGCTTTATTTTATAATTGACATTTGAGGAATTTGGGTATATTTGTTGAAATAGGATATGTTTATTATGTATTCATGATAAGATGAGCATGATATTGTGAATTGCAATTGTATATCACATTGCATATGTACGGGCTACACTGCATTCATGGGCATTGACATGAGTGTGAGTGTATGGGTGCATGGGTTTGTCAATCATCACATGGTGAGTTGATGTGTGGACTCGGAAAGTTTGGATCAAGGTCTAATTTAGTCACACGGAACATTGCATAGAGAAATTGTGTCAGGTATAGCAAGAAGGGATAGATTCTCCCTCGAGTGTAAGGCCCGGTTACTTGGTTCACTCACTTGACCGGTGGTTCAATTCTACAAAAGTGTGTCAGCTTTCTCGGAGCCGGATGTGTGATGCCCTTAAATGCCAAGCCGGTTTGGTAGACTATTGGTGTGATGTCCAAAAATTACCTACCCAACAAGACACAAAATTTTATAAAATGTTCATTGGATGTCTAACATCAATGACCGGGGCTTGGAATGCCCCGATGCATACACATGACATAGCATGTGTTATGGGAGCCGGCTAGGGCTCAGGGTTGCATTTCATGTGTGAGTTTCTATCTCAAGGCATGGCATGGAATATGATCATTCATGTATGAAATGTATGTATTTGAATAAATGTTTGAGGTCATGACTTACATGTGACATTTCATATGCATCTGGGTTGAGGAGTAGTCTCCTTAGGAGAGCCCCTATTGAGTGTGGCTTTCCCTTTATGGGGATACATTTCAGGTGTTCGACAATGTCAAGTGGATGACCCTCACTTGGGCCCGTGCTAATGACAGAGCTAGGTTGTGGCTCTTAAATTACATTTTGTAATCTCATGTATAAATTTGTTTTGGCCTTGTGAAAATTATGTACAAAGCTTGTATTTTGACAAAGGCATGTAGTGGGATATTTGTAAAATCCGGGTAAATTTAAATTTTTTCTGAAAAAGGACAAAATAGTAAATTGCCACTACGTTACAGGTTGAGAAACCTTATTTTTCTAGAGCTCGGATAACGAAACGAACTTCACTGTTGGATTCGTATCGCGAAATGTAGTTACTATGTCCAATTTCGCTGAATTCTGAGATAGTCGGATTTTTCAAGTTTTTTTAGGCGACAGGTTTCCGATGACCCCAAAAAATGAATTTTTATTAAAATTTAGAAATTTAGAAAATAATTTAAATAAATTTCACATAAAAATATTTGAGGTTGAACCGGAGTGAAATTTAATCATTTCAGGGTGAAAACATACCCAGGAAAAAGGGGGCGTGTGACGCGACTTGGGCCAAGCATTAAAATGTATAAATATGGACTAAAAAGCTGATTTTTTGGATTGGTGTTCTGCTGGGTTTGCTAGTTCTATCCCATTTCGCCGAAGACGGGGTTCCGCCGGTCCGAATTCTTCGAGCCAAGAATCAAAGTCAATCACCTCGACGAGGGCTACGCAACCATACCAAAAAGGAAGGATTTCACCGAAGATTCAAAATAGGGATTTTGGAGAAAGTGAAGATTTGAGAGGGAATCGGGTTCTTGGAGCTTCCCAAGGTCATTCTTTACGTTTCAAGAGGTAAGGTTTCCTCCTACTTAAGTTTATTCTCAACCTAGGATGTCTATATGAGATAGGTAGATTGTTAGAGATTTTAATCACTTGCCTATTGTGGTTTAAGTGGTGAAATGGCTATTACAAATGGGTAGAATAAATTCTATCTTAAAGTGTGTATGTAGAAATTGCTTAATGTAATTTCTTGAGAAATGTGGAATTCTGGACATGATTATGTGTTTACATAAGTAGTGTCTTCAAGGTGTTTGATAAAATGCCTTGAATATAAGCGGTGCCTTGAAGATATTTGATAAAATGCTTTGAGTGATTGAAATTGTTGTTTGATGAAATAACATGCTTGGATAATGTGGTAAAGTAAAAGCACATGCTTATGATGTGATTTGCAATTTGAAAGGTTATGTTGATGTATGCTTTCTGATATGTTAGCATTATGATGATCATGAAAATTATATATTTTTTTATATAATTGATCATGGGATATTTTGAAATTGTTCATATTGACATTATGATAAATTTTTGGAGATTATATGTATACGATATAATTTTTCATTATACATGTTGAAATGTGTGGTTAAATTGATCCATATGACTTTCATTACATATAAGATATGATATGTGGTTAAAGTGGCTCATATGACACTCATTACATATGGTGCATGACATTGGTATTCCAATGGATCATTACATTGAATATGTACGAAGGCATCACATTCATGGGCTTTATGCATGAGTGTGGGTGTGTGTGTGCATGGTTTAATCAAACACCATACTTGGTGGTTGATATGTGAACTCGGGAAGGTTGGATCGAAGATCCGACTGAGTTGCATGGTTGATTGGGTGCATGGAAAACTTGTGTCGGGTATAGCAAGAAGGGTTAAACTCTCCCTCGGGTGCAAGACCCGGCTACATGGTTCAGTCACTTACTAGCGGTGAAATTCCAAAAAAGTGGCATGATGTACGGAACCAACGGTTGTGATACCAAAATCCGTTGCCCAACAACGACACAAGATTTTGTTTTATAAAAATACACATTCAATGGGTAACATCCAACAATGATTTAGTTTTTATAAGTACACAACTTTTATTTCAAACAATCATTGGATGAATTTTTTGTTAATTGACGGATTTATTACACATGTGCATTGCATTGTTTTGTGGTAGTCGGTGAGGACTCGGGTTGAAGTTGCATGAGTGAGTCTCATCTCAATTCATAGCATGACATGGAAGTTCCTATCATGATTGCTATTCTTGATTGAAAAAAATTTTGCTTATAAATTATTGCATGTGCACATTCATATATATCTAGGGTGGGGAGTAGCCTCTGTAGGAGATACTCTATTGAACGTTGCTCACCTTATACGGAAAAATATTTCAGGTGCGAGATATACTCCAGTGGATGGCTCACCTTTAGAGCCTCAAGGGTGAAAAAAGCCGACTTATGGCTTTTATAACTTATTTCCTAAAACTTTTGGATAAATCTAGTCTTGGCATGTAATTTTATGAAAGGGACTATAACCGAACTTATGTGGACTATGAATTGATGTATGCTAAACCTCGGATGGGTCGTGTAATTAACTTTTGTTGTGGAATTGTTGATAATATAGACCCGATTTGGTCAATGTTTACTTATAAATGGACCCAGTGTGGTCAATATTGAATATTGGACCTCGGATGGGTCTCATAATTGTATGATGCACAAGTTGTGTTTTTGGGTAGAGCTCCCCATACAAAGGAGACTCTACCCGAATTTTGTTAAATTATGGGTCCTGGTAAATGGGATTGAATGGTGTGATATCAAGTTACACAATATCCACGGGTATTCCACGGGTTGATGGGTGATCTACGGACACCCGAATTTTGGGGTGTCACAATATTATTCTTTTATAAAACAAACGAGTGTAATGGCTGTTGTATGAGTTTATTGGGTCAAAAGTTGGTTCTGGGGAGTTTGGTAAAAATCTGGGCTCTAGGTACTAGTACCTAGTCTCACAGGTACTAGTACCTCACTGTCGTGAGTCCAGGTACCAGTACCAAGTCTTATAGGTACCGGTACCTAACTTCTAGAACACCCAAGTACTGGTACTACTTACCTATGTATCGGTACCTCTTCCAAAAAATTGAAATTTTAATTGTAACATTACTAAGCCTTCACATCTTGTTCTTTGGATGACATAAATGATTAAATTTTAAGTCCTACACTTGGGATTTGCACCTTGGAATGGTCGTATGATTAATATATACATAGGATATGTATTAGGTAGTGCTCCCATGCAAAAGAGACTCTGTTCGAATTCTATTTTGTTACAATCCCGGAGAATGGAGTGTAATGACGTGGTGTCGATTATAAGGTAACCATGGGTATTTCGCTGGGTTGATGGGTAATCAACAGGTTGAGAAATGACAGATTTTTAGGGTGTCACAGCTTGAAATCAGAGCTTAGTTTCCCAATTACCTTTGACTTGAGGGTAGATTGGATTAATCCATTACATTCATTATGCATTACATGTTATGTGCATTAAATGCTACATGTTGTGTGATATGATATTATATACATGATTAAATGTGCATAGGAATGAAACACTAAGGTTAGAAAATATAACCTTGGGATCAGAAAAATAACGAATGGGAAAGTTATGGTTTGGGCATCTACGGTACCTCCTACCAGTGAGGCAAGAGGAAAATTTCCAACGTTTTAACTTTTGATCTCTAAATTTGGTAGTTTAATTCATCTAAGCATCGTTCAATGTCTTACTAGTATAGTAGATGACATGGGTTTATTGTCATGTCGTTGGCCTAGCACTACGCCAACTGCATAATCACTTATGTAGCACATAAGCTCGAAATGAAGTTCCCAATTGGGTCATTGCATGATTGGAGGTGAGATGAGCATGCTCTTCAGATCTTTAAAATATGCCTCACAATCTGTTGTCCACTTAAAGGAAATATCTTTGT
>CM042198.1:7869484-7918247 GCA_023539305.1 Ilex asprella
AGTATAAAACCGACTAGTATATTAAACTACAGACTCAACATGTTCATCAATTTCCCTTGAGTTGACAATTAATCACCTTCATCATTGGCCATGATCAATTTCAATCAACCCATTGCTCAAGTTGTACTAAAACATGCTTTCAAAATGCAGAACATACTATCTAAATGCATACCTAATAATGCAAATGCAAACGCAAACGAAAACACCCCCAAACTTAAACTAAACATTGTCCTCAGTGTATGTAGTAGAAAAAAATTAAGACAAAGGACTCCCCTGAGACTTCGCTAGTCAGCATTATCGTCAACGTCCTCGTCGTCCGCTGAGTTGAGAGTGTATTCGGGAAACGTAGGTGTGCTGTTCGTGGCTCCTAGTAAGGCTTTGTGTATGCTCCAACTTTATGTTCAATCCTTGGGACCTGCAAGCAATTAACATACCAATTAAAATGCACTAACTAACTAACTACATTATTTCTTATAAAAAACTAAATTCAAATAAAATGAAATAAAACTTAGAAACTAACATTTGGGTTGCCACCCAATTAGCGCTTGTTTTATAGTCTTCAACTTGACTACTTCGTGTTTTATCCCGGGTCGACAAGGGTAATTGAGGCCTTTTCATGATCAATGTCGCCCCCTCCCCCCTCAATATTACTTCAGTCTCTACTTGTTCACTTTGAAAGTTCTCTTTGACATAGCTTCCATTACTTCAACCGCTCCATGCGGGAACATTGGCTCAAACTTCTGCTCCATGATCTTCTTATCATGCCACATTTTACCTTCTCTGTATATAGCTTGGCGTTCTCAAGGGGATCTGAAATACATCTTCCTACGAATACCTCATTCACTGTATCTTCTACCAAATCAACCAAAAGACATTCTTCTGCTTCCTTTGGAAATTTTATAGCTGAAAATACATTGAATGTAACCGCTTGATCTTGGATTCGCAAAGTTAGCTCACCTTTCTGTACATCAACAAGTGTTCTACCCAAGAATAATAGGTATTTCCCTATCTTCCTCACAATCTAAGACTATGAAACCAGTTGAAAAAATGAACTTACCCACTTTAACTAGAACGTCCTCAACTATTCCCCTTCAATAAGTGAGTGATCTATCCACAAGCTGCAATGTGAAATTAGTAGGCTTTGCTTCTTTCAACCCCAATTGCTTGTAGACTGAGAGCGGCATCAAATTAATACTAGCTCTCAAGTCACACAATGCTTTCCCGAAAAACTAACAGCCTATTGTGCAAGGAATTATAAAGCTACTCGGATCTTTAAGCTTTGGTGGTAACTTCTTTTAAAGAATAGCCCTATACTCCTTTGTCAGTGCCACAGTTTTAAAATCGCCTAGTTTTCTCATCTTTGACAAGATTTTCTTCAAAAATCTTACATATTTAGGCATTTTCTCCACTACTTCTGCGAAAGGGATATTATTTGGAGCTTCTTAAACTAATCCAAGAATTTAGAGAACTATTTATCCCACTTCTATTTTGCAAACGTTGCGAAACCGGCACGAGAGGCACAATAAGTCTCGGATTGCCTCTATTAGAATTTACAACTAGATCACATTCCTTCTTTTCATGGTCCACATTCCTGCTATCTTTTATTTCTTTACCCTTACTATCATCTCCATGTGATTATTTTGGAGTTCCACCAACAACCTCAGGAAACACTTTTTCGCTTCTTAATGTAATAGTGTTGCAGTACTCCTTACCTTTCCTCTTAGGATTGATCTCTATATCACTAGGTAGAATACCTTGAGGTCGATTGTTAATGGCATGAGCAAGCTAACCCATTTGGTTTTCTAGGTTTCGAATTGATACTTCCATACTGTTCATCCTTGTCTTACTCTGTGCTATGTACTTGGAAAGCAGCTCCTTCAAATTTAACTTCTATTCTTATTGTGGTGGAGCTTGATTTTGAAATTTTGGTGAGTATGATTGTGTTGGATCAATAGTATGGGCTTAATTATTATTCCAAGACAAGCTCGGATGAGTCCTCCTACTAGGGTTATAATTGTTGAAATTATTGTCATGTTGTTGTCTGTTAAAGTTACCAACGAATTATACCGACTCTGAACTAATTGTTCATTGATTGCTTTGATGGTTCCTAACACACGATTCAAAAACATTTGTCACACTCTGAATAGGCTACATTCCTAAATCATCAATCTTATTTGTTAATTTTGCAACCTGTGTAGCCAATGCAGTAACTGCATCGACTTTATAAATCCTTGCCACCTTTGGTTGATTGATCCTTATAGAGGGTCACTGATAATTTTTGGCAACTATCGTTTTCAATAATTCATAAGCTTCATCGAAATTTTCCCCCATCACTGCCCCACCTACAATTACATTGATACTAGTCCAAGTAGCACTAAACAACCCATTGTAGAATGTTTGAACTAGCAACCACTTAGGAATACCATGGTGAGGGCATTTTCGGAGTAAATCCTTGAATCTATCCCAATCTTCATAGAGAGTCTTAGAATCATGTTGTGTGAGTGAAGTGATGTCGTTCCTCATCCTTGCAATTTTAGCTGGTGGAAAGAATTTAGCTAAAAATCTTTGAGCTAAATTTGTCCACGTAGCAATAGAACACAATGGCAATGAATGCAACCAACTTTTTGCCTTATCACAAAGTGCGAGAGGAAAAAGTCAGAGTCTAATTGCATCTTCGGAAACCCCATTGTATTTGAACGTGTCGCAAATCTCCAGAAAACTCATCACATGATCGTTTGGATTGTCATTAGGCAAACCCCCAAACTGCACTGAATTCTGAATCATTTGAACGATGTCTGGCTTGATCTCAAAACTATTTGCTTGAATTGCAGGCCTTTAAATGCTCGATTGTATTTCCGTAACAAGCGGCATGGCATAGTCCCTAAGCGATTTCTATTCATCTTCTGCCATAGTTTCTTGATTATTTATTTCTTGACAATGCTTTCGCAAGTTTTGGAGCCTTCTTTCGATTTCATCTTCGTACAGTAGTAGCTCCTGACCTTTAGATCGTGTTAGCATACAAAATTCAAGAGTGCTTGCAAAAACAATTAAAACAAAAAATTAAATAAGTTTAAACTAAGATCAAATTGATTAAAATTAATATTGAAATAATTACTAGAATAATTTTCCACCAACAGCGCCAAAAACTTGTTGTCCAAATTTGATATTGGCAATTTACGTGCAAGTATACACGATCAACAATTAATAAAGTGATGAGTAGAGTATCATTCCCATGTAGAATTATTACTAATAATTTTCAAATACTAACTTTGTATCAATTCAATTTTATTTAAACAGTTGGAATTAAATATGAATTCAGTAATTTAAAATTAAATCTAAATTTAATAATCAATGATTGAATTTACCATATAAAATAATTTAAGATTACAACTTTCCCTAATGCTTCGTATAAATTTTTTCACTCTCTTTCTAGTTAATTGATCAAAATAAGTGGTTAACTAAGACTTCAAAATTATTTATCAAACCTCTTCCGATAGTAAGATAAGCATATCTCTCCCAATTAAATTACCATATTTCGATGTAAAATAATTTGGAATAGATTCATTAAGTTTAAACTCTCATACAAGTTACACAAGGCATATATGAATATTCCTATCCTATACATAAACTCAGCTATTCAATCCTAAGAAGAATCAACCAGACGCATGTCATCATATTCAGATCTAAATCTAGAATTCATCTCTCAATTTCATCTAGGTTATCAAATCAATTGATGACCAAACAATCATATATTAAGCTCAAAATATGACAAACAACTCATGTATGATCAATAGAACTAGAATCGAGAGTAGATCAATTTAACTAAACATTATGTTCCATTGCAGTCTTAATAAAATTTTAGTTTGTAATGTAATTGAAAAACATCATTCTAAAATTAAAAAACATCTCAAAAGTCAAGAAGTAAAAGTGAGAGAAAATAATGAAAATTTTGTTGCAATCTTCAATCTCTCTCTACACTTCGATTCTAATCTTCTTCGTGTCGATTCCTTCGGTCACTTGTCTTCAATTTTCTTTTAATCCTTGATCTTTTCTTATGTTAGCAACCCCCAAAATCAGTATATCTCTTTCCAACTCAAACCCTAGCATATATGTAGCATTAGATTCCAATTTTGCGCCAATAAACAAGTCAGAATTCGCGTCCAGAGCCAACACAAACGCCTAGGTGCTTGGTAGGCGCTAAAAAGGCAGTGTATGGGAGCTTAGGCGTTGGCTTCTTTTAAGCCTGAAGCTTCTCTTGTTGTTTTGTCTTCAAAAATTCAACACTTAGGCTCCAAATTAACCTTGTTTCCTTCCAAAGAACCTTGTTTCCTTCCAAATGATGATCCCTAAAAAAAACATCAAAACACATGAAACAAACAAAAAGGAATATAAAATATTTAAAAACTTACAATTTTATCAAGCCGAAAATACTCAATTCATAGGTATAAAACCCACTCATCAATGATCTCCAAATTTAAGATGTAAGAATTTAGCTCACAATAGAAATATCCTAGGTTAGGAAAGGATCCCTCTATTTACGCCAAGAAAACACATTCACAAATGACTTATTAAGCAATGGGAGAACGGTTAGATGGCAGTGGTCACTGGAAAGAAAAAAAAATTTCAAATCGACCTAGGAGAGCAATACCGCTCGAGCGACCTCTAAGGCTGCTCGAACGACCCAGAGAGCGATCCCTAATTCTCCTTTATTTATCATTTGGCCAATTTTTTTGTGAGTTATTTAGAGATTGCTCTAGCAAAGACTAGTGAGCATAGGACGGGATCCAATAATGGCTCAAATCTATGTTTTCAAAACACAAAAAATGATTAGGAAAACTTTCCTATGAAAAAAACCTAGGATTCATACTTAGATCAATTATCGATTATATTTTAATGTTAACCCTCCTAAGTCTATTAAATCGAGTGATCATCTTAGGTCCTGGAAGACATTACCTATCTATACCACATCCAACCATGATAGTATCTAAAGTAATCATTAAAATAATAAATTATCCATCTTCTAATAGATAACTAAACAAATCCCAAATCAAACAAAATAACCCCTTAAAGTTACATCCAAAAGTCAAAATAATAATCCCCACAACTAACTAATAAAAGAATATCTCAAAACATCTATAATTTAGAATTATAAACTAAAAAATTTATCGCTAAGCCTTCAAATCTGGATTTATATCTTTATCACATTCTACTTGCTCACCTAGTCTGAGATCCTCCTCAATACTAGAATTCAAAAAATGTTATGGCATGGTAAGTGATAAAACTCAGTATGAAAACCTTCTCAAACCCAATCAAGGTTTAGAAATCGTTAAAAGCAAGTAAGTCTTCCTTTTTTTAAAATAACATAGAATACTTTTTGAGTAAAATGTGACAGTTAACAAGATCTTTAGTTTACGATACAAAATAATAAATTTCACAAGGAGTGTAAACAGCTTTTAAAACAATAGTTGATCACAATAAATATATCTCAGGTACGCAAGCTAACTAGCATGAAACTACCCCCATGAACATATTTGGTCCACACGACAAAATAATCACAAACTATCCAATCAATCTCCCCAGGGTCATAAACTTTAGGAAAGGTATATACTGATGTATCGGTAGTGACAAATCCTTCCCAGGACTAGTATACTAACCTCCACCCTCGATCACCGTGAAAGAATAGTAGTTTGGTATTCGCAAAGGTCCAACCCCACTACGAGTAATTGGAAACTTTCAAACCCCTTTAGGTCAAAAAAAACATCTAAACACTCTGTGATATAGATTTGAATGCAACTCACGTTCATTTCACCCACCCATAGAAGAGATAATTTTCATAATTTTACCATAAAAGCCAACAATAATTCAAGAATCATAGTTTAACAATTTAAAAAAGAGAATACTTCAATAAAATGTGCAAGAGATTTTCTAGAAACTTATTTACATTGATCATAACCAAAAACTAGGATTTTAGAATCAAGAGCGAATAAATCTTGGATGAAAATTATTTTTTTTTCATGAAAACAATTCATGTGGTTGAAAAGAATTTTAATAGTTATTTATCTAACATATATTTAAAGATCAAGATTAAAAAACAAAATAAATAGTAGTCTTAGTCTCAATGTATGAATTTTAGAAAGAACCCCTACCTTGATTCATAGAAAATTACTCCTAAGGTGTTTTTGTGTGATTTCTTACATGTTGATGTCCTCAAGAGCAAGCTCAATATATTCCTCTTGGGGTTGGAAAACACGTATAAGAACCCTAAAAATAAGTCCCCTAGGGTATTTTATAGTGATAGAATAGGATAAAACACTCAAAATAGGTCGGGAACGGACAAATTCTTTCCTCGTGCATCTGGACACACATTGTTCAATGTCTGGATGCCTGATTTTTCCTCAAACTTTATGCCTAATGTATTCAGATGCATGTTTTTTTCCCATTCGGAGGCGGATGATGTTTTGTCCCACACTTACGGCTCAATTTTGATCTAGTTAGAAGTTTATTTACAAACTTTCATGAAATACATTTTTATAGCCCTTGAAGTCTAATTTCTACTGTCCAAAAATCATATCAATAGGATATTGGGGGTAAAATGTTATGACTAAAATACTAAGATAGTGTCTAATTTATTTCTACCCAAAATCTCTCCAAAATGCATTTTAACTTCAAAATATTTCTAAACTTCCAATACACCCTATATCACCTAACCCAAGGTTTATTGACCTTATAGATTCTATGGTGATCTTATTTTGATCTGAAAACATTTAAAACTTACCTACCCACCCTTCTCAAGTTTAAAAGCCCCTGACATTAAGTTTGACCCAAAAGTCCATACAAGCGAAACTCAATCTTCATGATCAATTTTTCAACAACGATTCAAAATTTCTATCACCTTTTTGCAGGTATTCTTAATATCATGTTATTCATATTTGAATTTTGTATGGGGTCTTCCAAATTTTGATGTAGCTTTTATGCATGATTTCCTCCCTTCAATTTTCACTTTCGGATCTATGTCATTGTATTAACATGACCATAAAATATATTGAGATTTATAAGGACTTTACAAAATTAATCAATTACAAAACATGATCTAACAATAAATTGTACTTTGCTCACTTCTATATGATTCTAATTTTATGTTATTATTTCAATTACTTGTTAGAGTATGGATTGAAAATTTGTGACACTTTTTATAAATCGCTAGATTTTAGATTAAAATAGAGATCACTTGTGAGTCTAGAATATTGACGAAAGTAATTTTGTTCCACATTTAATGATATATAGGCTTTTGAACCGATTGCTTAGTAAGTATAATGGGTTTGAAAAAATAATTTAGAAACAAAACTAGAAATTACATCATATTCTAACAGGAAAAAGTATATGCTTGACATTTTCTTGCATTAATAAAAGAGAAAATTTGCAATTAGACCTTAGAACTATTTTCAAACTTCATATTGTGACTTAAAATATATATTTTTTCATATTGCATCTTAAACTGTATAATTATTCCAATCATTAAAATGCACACACATACTATTACACCAAAATACATACACTACTACACCAAAATATGCACATACATGTACATACATACTATTACACCAAAATACACACATATTATTACAATAAAATACACACACTTACACCAAAATACACATACTACTACACCAAAATACACGTATACATGCACATACATACTATTACATCAAAATACACACACCAAAATAAACACACACTAATCAACAAAAAAATATACACTATGCCATCAGAAAGAAATGGAAATGAAAACGGTGGTGTCAAAACAGAGGAGGAAACAAATGGAAGTACTAGTGATGCAGGGGATGAAAGTAAGAAACAAGTTAAGGCTAGTCCAAAGCCTCCTGAGCCTCCAAAGGACTACATTCATGTCAGGACAAGGAAGGGTCAAGCTACCGACAGCCATAGTTTAGCCAAAAGAGTAAGCTTTGTGAGCGAATTCCTTGCTTATGTACTCAATAATGCCATCCCATGTGTCGTATCATAATCTCATCTTGTCATTTGATCAGGTCTGACGAGAGAAGATCAATGAACAAATGAAACTTCTCCAAGATCTTGTACCAGGTTGCAATAAGGTGTGCAAAAATGCTTATGGTTGAAATTAGTTTTTAAGAAGGAAACCCAATGGGTACCTATTTTAAACCCGATTTAACCCATAAATTTAAACTAAATAATAGTACCCAACCCATTTTTAACCCAGATTAATAAAAATAGATACTCAGCCCATTAATTTATGGGCAGGTTAGTGGGTTGTGGGCAAGAATTGCCACCCCTAATTATGGGTTTGATTTTCACACACTATGACTCCATGTTAAGTATCTTGAATTGCTTTCAACCCCTTTCGATTGTTGCATTGAAGTATTTGTGGTTGGAGAATAAAGATGTTGTGATGGTGGGTGAAAGATTTGACAGGTGATTGGATTCGCCAGTGAAGACAAAGAAGAAAACACAGAGGAAGGAGAAAGAATAAAAGGTATTAAGCACATTTTAGGACTTTGATTAATTGAGTTAATTGTGAAAGTTGGTCTAAAAAGCACAAGATTATTTTCTATTTTTAAGCCTCATAGAAGTGACTTTCAGAACAGATAAGTTATAGGAAGGTGCCAGCAATTCATGACCTTTTACCGGACAGTGCGCACAGATTTGTGCAAGTCACCATCTCAGTAAGTTCAAGGAGGAGTATGAGGGCAAATTGTTTTCCAATTGTTTGAACATGTGCCAACGCAACCACTTTGGATTAGTTTAACAAGTGTATGGGAGATATGAGGAATGTAGATGAACGTACATTTATGTGGTTAGATTCAAGTGTCCCACCTCAACATTGGTGCAGAGCATACTCCCCCATCAATAGAATCTGTGATATATTAATAAATAACATTTGTAAGGTATTCAATAGTGTCATAGCAGAGGCAACAGAGAAGAAACTCATCATTACAATGATGAAAAAACATTAGATTGATGTTGATGAGAATGATTAGGAAACATATAGAGATGACATGAGAAGACACCCAGGTCTTTCATGTCCTATAATTGAGGAAAAATTGGATCACATTTCAAAGAATGCCATGGACTACATTTGAGGGGGATAACATGTGCATGTAGAAAGTGACAATTATGTGGAATTCCATGTGCACATGCAGTTTTTGCTATTTTGCACCAGGGAGACAACCCTAAAAATTATGTGCATGGCTGCTACTCCAAGAAATCCTATCTGAAGCTATATGTGCACCTTATCAATCCCATTAATGGACCTGACTTGTGGCATTGAAAAAATGCCTTTGATCCACCTAGTTTAATTGTTCATCCTAGCATACCAAAAAACAGAAGAGGATCTAGGAAGGTGAAAGAAGGAATGAAGGGAAATTAGTGAAACACAAGGCTGTGATGAATTGCAGTAAATGTGGGAATTTTGGTTACAAACGTAGAAGTTTTACACATGGAATAGTGCAAAAAAAAAGGGAAGAATACATCATTATGTGAAGAGGGATAGTGAAATCATTAGGATCAGCAATCAGTTTCTGCTATTGGATCAGGTTCAGCGACTGCAGCAAGAGTCAATAATCTAGTTTCAGCAAGTGAAGTAGGATTCAATTACCTAGGATTATCAATTGCAGCAGGTTCACCAACAAAGTGCAAGCCATTGTAACTGAACAGAGCACTCAGGAAAAAAAAATGAAATTACTAGTGAAGGAGTCAATAAATTCTGATCATCATCTGACAATTGAACTTGGACATGTGGCAAGTTGAACGCACTGAAAAGAGTTATTTGGAATGACTCTATTATTATCAAGCAGGGAGTTAGGCTATTCCCAAAAATTAGAGACAGTGTTAGACGACCAATAAGAAAATTGCCTAAATCATAGAAACACGTAATTAACAACTAACTTAAATCAACTAATAAGAAAGGAAACCTTATAAGAGTCAAACAAGAATTAAGAAAGGACTGATTTAAACTTATGTGTACCACCATATTCCAACGAGGACGGTAGTCCTAAATAATCGAGCACATGCTCCCTATAAACACCAATAAAACTTAAGTTTAAGGTACACACACTTTCTCAAGAAAATTGAATACACTTTCTCGTGTTATTACTGACTTAGGCAACGGAGAGTCTTCGGTCGGTACCCCACCGGTCTATGACAGTTTGTTCGTTTTGCAGGTCAAAGGTGATCCCGAGTACTCATCCCAAAGAAATCTTTTTATTTTGATATGTGTGAATTTTTCTCCTTATAATTGGCTTCGTATGTGGAAAGTGATGATCAAGTTTCCTTTAATTACAAAGACATAAGTACTTGGGCAATCTTACTTTGCTACTGTAACGAGCATTTGTTGATGGATCTGTAACTGCAATAATAAAGTGCACAAGAATAGCGTATAAAAATATTTATATGAACAGCACATGGCTTTGATCTTATGTGAGTATGAATTCAAAAAAAAAAAAAAAAGCAATTCATCTGCAGCATAGAGTGCCACCATGCACGGTGGCTATTGGCCTAATAAGTAGGCTCGTGGAGCAAGGAGTAATATTGGTGATACACCTCAACTGAAGAGGAAACCAAAGACCTTTTATTTGGGTCCCATTCATGGTCAACACTAAGTGATGGTATTCTTCTACGTTCTAGTTTATTTTACATGTTAAAGCTTATTTCTTGCGTTAGTTAGTTTGTGACGTGATACTAGATCTTCATATGAGATGTGAAACTAACTCGGTATGAACTGCGCATAAGGGAAATAAATTATGAAATATGGTGTCTTTGAGATGATTCAATTTGTATGATGGTCTATGACTGATCTTGATCCCAGCATAAAGAAGCTCAGTCATATGGATTCCTACGTAGCAGCACATGGAAATAATTAGATTATCATGAGATCTTAATAGAGAAATTCGACCTTAGAGGTCAACCAATGAGAATTAAATGATATGAATCTGAAACAAATTAGAATGTACTACTTAATTCGCGATAGACAAGAACTATATGGATAGAGATAAACTCTCTTAAGAATCCAATTGCATATGATGTCATTGACATATTCTCACACATTTTGTCTCACCTGGAGAAATCACCAATCGGGTAACTTCGTTCCTTCTTTTAAATAATTTTTGTTACGTATTATATATTGGGTTAACGTTCTTAGACTAGTATACGGACTTAAGGAAGGATGATTCTTAACAATGATTATCTGTCTTGGAATTTTCTCACTAGGAAAAACATGGTCATATAACTTACACTATGCACTCAATCGGTCCAACCATTATTTAGTTAGTCTATTGTGTTCCTGTTGGATATGTGGACCCATAGGAAACAAATGACAAATTATCAGTGTCCGACTCCAAAATATCAATTTCTTTGAATATGATATTACACCTTCAGCCTGACATGGTGCTTGAATACAAGCATAGAATTTTTTAGTCATAAGTGACTCTACTAGAGATATATTGAAAATGGTGGGAGAAACTGTAAAATCGGGGTAAATTTGAACTTTTATGAATAAGGGGCAAGACGATAAATTGCCACTGCGGTTCGGGTTGCAAATCTGAAATTTTCTAGAGCTCGGATGACGGAACGGACTTCACCATTGGGTTCATCTCGCGAAATCTAATTACCCTATCAAATTTCATCGAATTCCGGATAGTCTGACTTTTTGCGTTTTACAAGATGGTCGGGCCTCGGGTGACCAAGCTACCAAATTTTTAATATAATTATGAATTTTGGAAAATAAATGGACGCAAGTTAACATAAAAATATTTTGAACTTGAACTAGAGCAAAATTTAATCGTTTCGGGATAAAAATGGGCTCGGAAAAAAAGGGACGTGTAGCGCGTTGTGGACCAAGTATTTAGAAAATATAAATAGGGGAGAAAATCTGATTTTCTCCCCATTTCTCAGCAAATACACACCCGATAGAGGAGAGAGAGAAAAGAGAGGAGAACTTCAACTTCTCTCTACGATCGACGGAGCTAAAGAGCTCGAATCCACTCGGGCCAAGAACTAAAGTCGGTCTCCTCAACAGGGGCTACGCGTAAATACCAAAAAATGAGGGCTTTCATAGAAGGTTGAAAACCAAAATTTTTTGGGAAGCTTGGTATTGAGCTTGGGTTGAATTTTGGAGCTTCCAACGGTCGTTCCCTTACACTTCAAGAGGTAGTGTTTCTCCTACTTAGATTTATTTACAACCTAGAATGTTATATTGAAATAGGTAGGTTGATAGATATGTATATCACTTGCCTATTAAAGGGATTTTGGTGAAATGGTTATTGAATTTGGGTAGAAAAACTTCTACCTTGAAATGGGTATGTAGAAATTGTCTAATATAATTTCTTGACTTATGTGAGTTGTGAGCATGTTATGTGTTTACATAATGCCTTGAGAAATTAAGTGCATTATTGTTTGTTATGTGATGACATGCTTGGATGTAACTTCTAGAGAGAATGTTGATATGTACATGTTGATATATATTGACATTTTGAAAGATTATGAGAATTATATGATTGCGATATAAATTTGTCATGGGTTATGTGAAATATTTTGGAAATATTTTATATGGCTTACATAGCATATTGAACATTGTATTATGGTTGAAATGAGGCATTACATTGCATATGCATGGGAACCTCGCATTAAGTGGGTGTGTGTGCATGGATATAGTCAACACCATACTTGGTGGATGACTGGTGGGCTCGTATAAGCTGGGTCGAAGATTTGGCCTAGTCACATGGTTTACATGTTAAAGAGGGTTGGGGTTAGCAAGAAGGGCTAGAAGATCTTTCAGGTGTAAAGCCCGGTGATTTGGATACGTATGTCGTTGGTACAAGTTCATAAAGTGTGTCGGTGTACGCAGAACCGTAGGTGAAAGACCATAAATTTCGTGTCGGTTGGGTGTCGTTGGTGTAAGTCCATAAACACCCACTCCACGAAAGACCCTGGATTGGTAAACATCATATGATTGACAACATAAATGACAAATTAATACACATTGGCACTAGCATGTGTTGGAGAGCCGGGACGGGCTAGGGTTGAATTGCGTGAGTAAGTCTCACCTCATTTTATGGCATTACATGATAGGTTCCAACATTGGATGCATATTCTTGCTTGAAATGTATGAGTTGTTGAATGTTGCATGTGAACATTTCATATGATTTAGGTTAGGGAGTAGCCCTAGTAGAAGATACTCTATTGAGCGTAGCTCACCCTTCGTGGGAAAATATTTCAAGTGCGGGGTTCACGCCGGCGGATGGCTCCCATTTTGAGCCCCAATGATGAAGAAAGCCAACTTGTGGCTTTTATGGTTTAATTTGTAAAACTTTTGTGAAAATTCTATTTTTATGTGTAAATTTATCGAATTGATTGTAATGGAACTTGTACAAGTCATGTTTTGTATGAAAAATCTTGTTAAACATGTATTAGATAACTGTGGAAAGGTTTAGAATGGGTTGGAAATGAAAAACAGGTGAAACAAGCAAAATTGGGCAAAGAGTGCCGGTACTATGTACCAGTACACAAGAGTACCAATACAGTGTACCGGTACAATGATGTCCAGAAGGCAGACAGTACCGGTACTCTTTCCAAAAAAATTAAAATTTTAAAAATTTTTTGCCAAGCTTTTGGGTTATGCATTCATTCTTTCAAATGTTATAAATGGACAATAATGAAATACAAATTGTGGTACAATGGACCTTGGTGGGATCTAATGGAAATATGAACCCAGGTTCCACTTATGGATTAAGATTCTGGTTAAAGGGAGATGTCATGAGCATGGTGTCGGGTTATTCAATATTCACGAGTATTTTCGTAGGTTGATGGGTTATAAATAGACTTATAAATAACCCCCGGTTTTTGGGGTGTTACAGCAACCACAACCTAGGTTTGTTATTAAAGTGGCCTTATGCCCATTACTTGCGGCCATTTAATCGTAAGACATATTGTCTTATCTCCCATATCTCGTTGGGTTAATTGTTTGATCATATTTGAACTTTATGAAACAAAGTAGACTTATGTCATATGTCGTAGAGCAGATACAAGCATTGTTACAAAGATACTCACATCAACCTTCCCATACATGTCACCACCAATTTTATATTAGATGAAACATGAATCAATAGTAATGGGGGCACTAAGATGAATAAAAAGAAACAAAACAAATCATATGCTATTATTGTAACTGTATGGTTGGTATGGAATTATGTTCTCTGCCATATACTTAAGGGTTTGTATTACTAAGTTTATGTTGATAGATCAAAGAAGTCCAGACCTTCTACTCTCTTGTAGAAATACACTTGTTTCTAACATTTTATTGTGAACGAAAAGCTGTTAACATTGACTCGAGTTCAGTACCCAAGAAAAGAGGTTATTTCTATGATGGTTGATATTTCTATGCTAATTAAATTATCTAGATGATTGGAAACTATTCGAGGGTCAATTGCTTGATATTTGATCCAGAAGTCAACCAATGAGAATTAAATTTGAACCTAAGGTGAATCAGAGTGTACCACTCAATTCTTAGAAATCAAGACCTATACGAGTAGAGATTAATTCTCTATGAAAATTGGTGAGTCCCAAGAACTCAACTGCACATGATTCTATTGGTAATTAGCAGTATTCATCATTGGTGTAGTGTGCTACTAAGCACAATGAACATTGGCTTAATACCAAGCTTCATGAAGAGGCTATTCCCAAGTGGACTGCTCACTCTACAAATCTTTGGAGATATCTTGGTATGATTCGTTCAACTTTCTAAAAAAAAAAACAAACTATCTTGTAGCTCTAATAGTCAAAAGGAATCTCTTGGCTCACGTGACCATTACATTGTGATGAATCCTCAAATCTTCGGTTTGATTATCTATTTGAGTCTGCTCATGACAAAGCCTATGCCGACTATTATGTAAAATGTGAATCCTGGATATTTAGCAAAGAAGAAAAGGTCTTCTTCACTCGTATCCAACGTGACTAACATGTCCTAATGGATAGGGTATTTGCCTAATTTTGTTCAATATTATTTCAAATGACAGCAAGAAAGAGATAAGGATTTATAATCTAGTACCACGTGGCTTGCATCTTATGTATGAATGACTGAAGCCCTTTGAAGTGGTTTACATTTTTGAGCATAGATTGAAGAACTAGTCCATAAATGTGTTTTAAGGGGTGATCAATCAACATGTAGTTTGACCACGATTCATGTAACATGCTTTGTTGGGTCATGAACAGACCAATATTCACACTCATTCAGACGACGAATTTGGAATTCGAGACATCAATTCTACAAAGTTCTTCATAAGTATCCTTTTTCTCACACTTCCCGAAATCGTGATATTATCTGTTCATGAAACTTGTGAAATCATTGGAACAAGAAAAATACTCCTAAAATATTGATCTCTTTGTTACCACTGGAATTCTAGGGGTACTGAAACTGACCAATAAGACATGTTTGCAAGGCCCCACCATACAATCGCAAGAATGAGCCAGCTACAACCTGTGCTCATGGCTCCTTAGTCCTAGATGGGATGCTTTATACTTTATCATGGAACTATGTCTTCCAATGACAGAAGATCATCACTAGTAATCTCTACATTATACGGAAATTTTCTATTGGAATGACTGCAGAATGACCCGAAGTGTAGCTCATTCGTATATATCAAAGACTATCCTGGACAAAGCAAAACAAGTAAAAACCTTAGCGAAGTTTGGGCGATCTGAGTTGTTTCTGCAATTGCGCCAAGTAAGAGATTAGCAACGAGGAGTCGGTGCCATTAAAAGAGGAAAGTATAAACACATACCAAACAAGTTATTTGCAATCATCTTGATTGGAACGAGCACTTGTTAGCATCCTCAAGGAGTAGAGTGCAGCCACTGCACGTTCTCGATCACAAGATGGTGGTCGTGAGTATCAACTTTATCCTTTTCATCTTGGTTCATAGGTAATGGGCTCCATCGAAAAACAATATATGATCAGGCTGCCTTGGTGGCTCAGTTTAGTGTTTCTACCGCTTTAAGCAAATTACATTTATCAAGAAGACTCGATCAACACTGCCACACTTCTAGTTCAGTCCTTCTCACCCAGGATAAATCCAAGCAGAGTGAATGTCTTATTCTGGAGTTTGATGGAACTATTCTGATGTTCTCCACCACTATTCATTGATATGCACACGTGAATGTATCAACATGTAGCATTGATCAAACACAATTGGCCAGCAAGTCCCTTGTATGGTTTGCTATATGGAACGAATAAATCAAATGTGAACCATGTTCCAATACTTAGCAGAACCTAGGAGTTGTCAGATAACATGAAAAAGCACGGAAGTGGTTAAAGAAGCTCACCATCATGGAAGATAATTGAAAGTTGTGGACTAGAGTTCATCAGGACTTTACACTCTCTTGCGGTTTTATCGGCCTTCGACGACAAGACACCATATGTCAAAACAGAAATAATATCTAAGCTCCCTCTCCTTCACAAACCATGTGCAGACAACGCAAACAATCACGCCATAGCCTTGTATTCCACACAAAAAAAAAATTAGGAGCTTTCTTTGGGCATTCGATCAAAGTCACAAGAATTATGACTCTTTAGATCAATGAATTCTTGAAACCTATTTCAATGTGCTCCTGAACCCCTTACCAGAGCAATCGGCTACATAATCGCTGAGTGCATTTCATGTTCACCACCGAATGAAGTACAAGTTCAAGAATCAAAACCATATCAAGAAATGGTCAGGCTGACCACCCAAAGAATCAATGGACTCACCAACCCGAGTAGAAGTTAATATGGAGGCTAGTGCTAAGGAAAATTCATGAAGATTGATGATGCACAAAATAATTTTTCACACCACCTATCAAGTATCAGTAGTAAATGCAGTAATTAAAGTAGAGAAAGAAAATAAGAATTATAGTCGTTCGGTCAACGTGACCTACGTCCACTTCTGAATGGTTAGGGTCTCCATGTACTTTATTAGCTCAAGTATGTAGGGAAAGCAGGGAGTACAAGCTTAAAGAAGGGAGAAGACATATGTGCTCAATTGATTGTGATATGCCCCCAAGTGTTGGTGAGGCTTACAATATATAGTCGTCCCCTAACAGGTTGGGGCGACTTAATAGCAACTAAACAACTATGCTGGTGGACTTGACGACTTCTCCTCAACGGAGGAGGTGGTTGAGGTGCTCTCCATGAGATTCGATCATGAATGGGATGAGGGTTTACTCTTTTCAAGGTAGTGAGGGTGAGAATTCTGGATACTCCTTACTCCAAGTTTGCTAGAAGGATGCTCTTGGGTGACCCTTGCATGTTCCTCTGCTAATGTAGCTCCTTGAGTTGATGAGGTTGACTGGGTTGACCACATTGGCTAGATTTACTGGATCTCTAGGAGTCAAGCTATAAACTTGGATCCGGTTTATAACATGAGTTAGGCCTTTGGGCTTGGCCCATCATTTTTCCCCTAATGTCCTGTGTCCAATGGGACTAGGTGATGAGGGCATTTAGTTGAATTTGAATTTTTAGCTGACCGGCATAATTAGAAAAATTTTGGGAGGCCAAAACCTAGGCTTTTAGGCATTTTTTGAGCTTTCAACTGCATCGTTCACAGTCATAGGTTGTGAGTCTTGTAGGGCTGCCAAGAGCTTTGTTTTATATATAATAAGCCCCTGTTTGGAGTTACGGACCAAAATTTACGGTCAAAATAACAAGTAGGGAACGGGGCAAGCAGGCAGCCTTTGGGCGAGCTGAAAGTGCCCTAAGCAAGCAACATGTGATTTTTTAAAAAAACTACAAGAGGCCAAAACATCTGTTTCTGGGCCTTTTTTGGACTTTTTGACAATGCCACTCATAGCCAAAGACTGTGAGTATTTTAGGGCTCGTTGAGAGCTTCGATTTGATATATTATAAGCCCCATTTGGAGCATTTTGGGTGAGTCGGTGCTGCCTTGGGCTCCTTGAGCAAGCCTGGACTGCCTTGGGTGAGCCTAGGGCTGCCTTGGGCCCCTTGGACGAGCCAGGGCTGCCTTAGGTGAGCTTAGGGGTGGTAGTGGACTAGGAAAAAATGGGTATTCATCCAAATCCGCTTCATTTGGACCGGACATAGACTATACGTATTGGACAATGGACGTATATGGGAATACCAGTATAAACCTGTGAGGGGATGGAGGCGGGGATGGACTTACCCTTACCCCCGCCCCATCCCTACCCCGTCTCGCCCCGTCCCTGCTACCCGTTAAATAAATAAATATATATATAAATACTCTTTTAGCCCTAATTTGCTTTGCTCCTTCAGTCGCCCACCTCTTCCTCTCTCTCTCTCTATTAATGTTAATGACCAACCTTCACCTTCTGTCGAAACTTCCATTTGCTCGTAGATCATCCTTGCTCCTTTCCAAGTTTCGAATGCTCTTAGACCCGCTAAGCACTCCCCATGAGCGATCAGCCTGAGCAATCGTTATTTTGTAAGCGGCAGTTCGTCTCTCTCTCTTAGATTTATTGAACATAAAACGATCACTATTGGGAACAAGTAACGCTCACGTTTTCTACCTATTGAAGTTCTATTACATTTTTGATGAATTTTTTTTAAGAAATTTACATACTGTGTTGATTGATCGGGTCCAATGTATGATTGTTTAGAGTATTTTGAATTTAGAGTATTTGTAACATGATCGTAGCTAGTAAATCCCTGTACAGTTCATCGCCATTTATTGAACAATCAAGAGTAGATTTTCAATTACTTGTGTATGTGCATTTCTAAGAATGACTTTAATAGCACACTAGGGCATACATTTTACAATGTTAACCATCTCTTGGAGAAGATGTCAGATATACCATGGAAAAAATGGTTGAATGAACAGAGAGCAAAGCTCTTCAAGCGCTAGTTTAGACCTATTAGCCAAGATCTAGACATGCATTTTCATATCACATTGCAATGGGATATTAGTCAAGACTCTAAAGTCACACATAGAATCAGGGTGTTTCAGTGAGAGTTTTATTGCTAGGTTTCTGGTCACACTTGACTGTCATTGTATTCTCAACCTAAGGACACTGAAGCTTGAATTTACATCACCCTTATGGTCTAAGATTTTACTAAAATAATTCCCATTAATCCATGTACACTTGTTTGTTAATGCCAATTATCTTATATTGTCGTACACTGATGGAAAGTTGTACTTACTAGTATACAGAGTTCAACCCCATAGTCAAAAGTGATAGATTTGTTTTATTATATTTTGGTTTCTACTTAGTTGATTTTTACATGTAGTAGATGACAAACAATGGAAGGAGAAGCAATGAGAAATAATATGTAAACTCCTGAAACTTCTACAACACCGGGTGAAAGCAACCAACTTCCAATCTCTATTGATGAAAATCAATCTACCAACTCAACTCCAATGACTCTTGGTGAAACAGATGGTCAATGATCAATTGTGTGGAATCATTTCAAGAGGAAAACAATTGATAGGAAGTTACAGACTGAGTGCAATGAATGTAAGAAAATGCTTGTTGGTAGTGCTAAGAATGGAATTAGCCACTTACATGACCATCTTAAAAGTTGTCGGAGGAAGAAATATAAAATTTTGAAGCAATGTTTATTGGTATCAAACCAATCAAAGAAGGATTCCGAGAAAACAATGGAGACCTGGCAATTTGTTCAAGAGGAGGGGAGGAGGGATCTTGCCAATATGATTATATTGCATGAATATCCTCTTAGTATGGTTGAGCATCACAGGTTTCAAAAATATTGTCACACTCTTCAACCAATGTTCAAAATGGTATCCTGCAACACCCTCAAAAATGATATCCTTCAAATTTACAAAACCAAAAAGGAGAAGACAATGAAATTGTTGGAAAAAACAAAAAGTAGAGTTGCTATCACTACGGACATGTGGTCCTTAAACAATCAAAGAAAGGGATACATGGCAATTACCACACACTTTACTGAGAATTCTTGGACATTGCAAAGTCGAATTATAAGGTACTAACGATCTTTCATTAGCATGTGTTATTTATTATAAGGTACTAATGATCTTCCATCAACATGTGTTATTTATTATTTTTAGATTTTTATATGTGCCTTATCCACATACCAAGGAAGTGCTTATGGAGTGTTTGATGGATTTCTTTTTCGATTGGAACCTTGATAGAAAGTTGATAACTTTGATCGTGGATAATTGTACCACTAATGATGCAATTGTGGCTATTTTGATCAATAAACTTCCATTTGGTTCATTAATATTGCATGGTCGGTTGTTCCATATGCATTGTTATGCACATATTCTCAACTTAATTGTCCAAGATGGTTTGAACGTGATTGGAGATGATATTAAAAGAATTCGTGAGAGTGTTGCTTATTGGACAGCATCTCCCAAGAGAGTGCAAAAATTTGGAGAGGCAGCTAATCATATTCATATTCCAAGTAACAAGAACCTTGCTCTTGATGTTAAGACTCAATGGAACTCTACTTTTCTCATGCTTCAAACTAGTTTGATTTATAGAGATGTGTTTCCTCGCTTGAAATATCGAGATTCTCATTACAAGCTTTGTCCGACTGAAGATGATTGGGAGGTGGCAAGAGAGATTTGTGAAAATTTGGAATTGTTTCATACTGCAACAAAATTGTTTTTAGGTACAAAGTATCCTACTGTCAATGTAAACTTTCCAACTGTTTGTGGGATAAGAGTAGAAATATCTAAGTGGCTTCAAAGTCCCAAAGACGTGATAAAAGATATGGCCTTGAATATGTTGGAAAAGTTTAACAAATATTAGAGTGTGATTCATGGTGTTATGAGAATAACCACTGTTTTATATCTACGGTATAAGTTGGAAATTTTGGAGTATTACTATGAGAAAATGTATGGAGGTGTGGAAGCTTTAAATGAAGTGACGGTGATTAACGAGCTTTGCTTGGAATTGGTTGGCGAATATGAAGTGAAGCAAGGAAGTCATTATGAACCATAACCTGCTCCTCCCCTTCTTCAATCTGATATTGATTTCAACTCTTCATTAATTGATGATCTCTCTGATTTTGATAAGTTTATACAAACAATAGACATAACAAAAGCATGTGGGAAGTCTAAGTAGGATTGTTACTTAGAAGATGTTAGATGCCAAGAATTTCATATTTTGATGTACTGTATTTTTGGAAGACAAGTGGTCCCAAGTATCCCCGGCTCCAAATGATTGCTAAAAATCTTTTTACTATTTCTTTTTCTATCGTTGCCTCGAATTCTGCTTTTAGCACAAGTGGAAGGGTGATCAGTCCACATCGCAATAGACTTCTTTTAACTATAGTAGAAGCTTTTAATGTGCCCTCAAAGTTATTTATGTGCTGAAGGACAACTTAATGAAATATTAATTGTATGTGCATCATAATTTTTTTGGGGGGGCTAAAGTATGACTAATGCATTAATTTTTTTTTTTTTTTTTGTTAGGGTCATCTACTTCGACGGGCATGAAGAGCTACACATTATTGGAGGATCTTGGTATTGATGATGAGGTATATCGTTTTAGTTGAAAATTTCTCTTTGGAAGAATCTAATTATTTTTTCTTTTAATAATATAGGAAAATGATGTTGAAGAAGTAGATTCAACCACCACCGATGGTGTTGAGTGATGATTGAAGAAGTAGATTCTACAACTGATGATTCTACCATCTATTATGTTATTTGTGTTATGTTGTGTAATGTTGAATTATATCAAATTTAAGTAGTATTTTGGAAATTTATTATTTGTGTTATTTTGGACATTTGTTTGTTTGAAGACTGGGCAGTTGGTCTGGCCTGACTGCTTTTGTCTGATTTTTTGCAAATTAAGCTGGGCTAGTGCTATGCTGTTTGGTTTTTGAGATTGGTTTCAGTCTATGTTTGAAGGATAAATTGCTTTGATAATCTTGAAGGATTAAAAGCCAACTTTGGTAATGGTTTAGTCTTTGGTGTCTGGGCAGTGACTGTTTTGGTTGTTAAACTGTTACTGTTTTGCTTAAGCAATTATAGTTTTTGCTTCTTGTAATTTTTGGATTTCATGAAATAAAATTTTATCTTTTCTTTAAAAAAAAGGCTTAGGCTTAGGCAGGTACGGGGGAAACAAGGGCGGGGATGGGGGATTATAAATTTACCCGCAGACGGGAAAGAGGATGAAAATTATACCCGTTAGCAGGGGTTGACCGAGGATGGACAAAGATTTTATAAGAGGGTACAGGGATGGAGACTGTGCCCCCACCCCCGCTTTGGTACATTGACATCCCAAGGTGAGCCTGGGGCTGGTAGAGGATTTCATGGGCGAACTCTGCTGAGGAGGCGCCTCTGGTGAAGGTGAGCATGCCTAGGCTGCGCCGGCTGTAAGGGGCGAGCTTGGATGTTCCTCATATGCTGCAGCTAGGCGTGCACCTGTTGTGCATGAAAATGGAGTGTTGAACGCCCATCTAGGCACTGTTTGGAGCACTACAGGTGAGCAGGAGGTTGGACAGAGGGCTGATCTTAGCGTGCAGGCTCCAAGAGGCGCCACTTTAGGGCAGCACTAGGGGTTGGGCGCCCATTTGGCCGAGCACAAGGGTCAGAAACCTCTCCAGGCATTGGGCTGCCCTATTTGGCCGAGCAGAGGGGGTCAGACGTCCCTACAGGTGTTGGGTTGAATAGTGTCAACTATAAGGAAATTTTGGGTGCCACTTTTGGTGATTATTCAAGGAGTTCAGGCAACTGAGGAGGTTTGGGTGCTCCTTTAAAGAGATCAGCTCTTGCCCATTCAGGTGGGTGGTGCTGCACAAGATGGGTGCACAGAGGCGCTGCTGCGCTGGCTAGGCATGCATGAGGGACTTTGGGCGCCTGAAAGATGCTGGGCACCTGGGTTTGGTGCCTGAAAGGTGTTAGGCGCCTGTGTTGCAGTAACGAGCTAAGGGTGTTGGATGGATGAGGCCCGATTGTTGACATTCAATCTAATGTAGTCTCTGGAGTTATAGACGACTTGAGTTTCAAGATCCTGTCTAGAGGTGGCAAAAACAATGTTATTCCAAACATTAAAATATTTATAACATGATTACCAGGAGAGAGAGAGAGAGAGAGGATGCTACTTGCATGAGAACAAAGACAGAGTTTGAGGATTACATCTGAGAGAGCTAGCCTTTTGAGATCGAGCTTTTGGCAACCCATAAGAGAGTCCTTAATCTTGAGGTATAGACTGTCTATTTGAGAACAATGCAGAGGCCAAGCTTTTGACGACCTATGAGAGTCCTTAAACTTGAGGTATAGACTGCCTATTTGAGAACAGTGCAGAGGCCAAGCTTTTAGCGATCCATAAGAGAGTCTTTAAGCTTGAGGTATAGACTGCCTGTTTGAGAATAGTGCAGAGGTAGGTCAAGCTTTTGGTGATCCACGAGATGATTGACCTCGCCTAGACCTATTGATTTCATGAGCATTCATATATTTTTTAGCGTTTGCCAATAGTTCTGGCATGCTCTTTAGTGGTCGCTTCATCACTGAAAAGAGGAAGCTTGAGGAGCGGAGGCCTTCTAAGAAGGTAATTATCGTTACTTTGTCATCAGGCTCCTCAACTTAGAGAACATCCTCATTAAAACGAGACAGATAGCTCCTTAGGCTCTCGCCTCGGTCCTACTTTATGCAGAACAGGTGGGTGACAGGCTTCTGCTGACGGCGTCCACAAATGAGCTGTGTCCCAAAGGATTTGCTTAGTTAAGCAAAGGAGCCTATGGAGGCCAGGGTGAGTTTAGCGAACCATTATCGAGTGGATCCCTTCAAGGTGGTTAGGAACGCTTTCAGGGACGTTGTGCAGCTGCATCAAGGTCTTGTAAGTTTCAAGGTGATCCAGTGGGCCCTTCGTACCATCAAAGGTCTCAACGGACGGCTTCTTAAATTTTTGAGGAAGTGGGTAGTTTGCCACCTCAAGTTTGAAAGGCGTTTCTATTCGCCTTACGAAGTAATCCACTGTTTCGAGTCCCTTTTCCTTCATGGCATTCAAGACGTCACCCAGTTAATTTTGCAACTCCTTAATTTTTTCGTCCAAGTGATTGGGAGCTCCTTAGGAATTAACATGGAAATGGCTCTCGTACTCCATGCTCTAGTTTTCACCCTCATCCTCTTGGAGAAGAGGGTCTCCACTGTGGGAAGCAGAAGCTGGAGGAGGAGGTGGAGGTCCCTCATGGGGAGCTCCCCCTTGCTGGGTGGCCAAGGGGCTCCAAAGGTGGCGCCCAGATGAGGAGCACCCATGTAGGGCCTCCTAGACACCCAAGGTGTGGAGCTCCTCTTACTTGAGGTCCTTGTGCTCTTCCTTATACACTGAGCATTAGTTGTAGGATCTGTTGGTTCTAGGGCACAAGCTCCTGCATGGTCTGCAACATATGCTACGTATTTGGGGCAGGATTGGTTGGTGGAGGAGCAACCTCCTCCTCTCTTGGTTGGTTATCCTTAGGCTGATTCATCGTTCTAGTAGTGATCGCAATCGATTCAACAGAGAAGATGTTTAGAAGTGAGAATTTTGTCGGTTCCCACAAACGGCGCCAAACTGATGACACACAAAATGGCTTTGCACACCACCTGTCAAGTATCATTAATAAATGCATTGATTAAAGTAGATAAAGAAGATAAGAATTATAGTGATTTGGTCAACATGACCTACGTCCACTTTTGAATGGCTAGGATTGCGGGGTACTTTATTAGCTCAAGCATGTAGGGAGAGCATGGAGTACAAGCTTAGAGAGGGAGAGGAGATGGGTGTTCAATTGAGTGTGATTTACCCCTAAGTGTTGGTGGGACTTATAATTTATAGTCGTCCCCTAACAAGTTGGGGCAACTTAATAGCAACTAAACAACTATTCTGGTAGAGCTGACGACTTCTCCACAACGTGCAAGGTGGTTAAGGTTCTCTCCATGAAACTCGGTCAAGGATGGGATGAGGGTTGACTCTTTCCAAGGCAGTGAGGGTGAGAATCCCGGTTGCTCCTTACTCCAAGTTGTCAAGGAGGAGGCTTTTGGATGAACCTTGCATGCTTCCCTTGCTGATGTAGCTCCTTAAGTTGATGAGCTTGACCGGGTTGACCACATTGGACTGGATTTACTAGATCTCTTGGAGTCATACTATAAATTTGGACCAGGCTTATAACATGAGTTGGGCCCTTGGGCTTGGCCCATCAGAGATCATTGCTCAGAAGATCAAGTTTTCAATGACACCGTGGGCAAAGAATTTTGTCAGGCTCTCACCAAGAAGTGGTTGGCCCAACGCATAGGTGGTTGGTCTCTTGCAGGGGGCCACAAGGAAAGAAGCCCACCACCAGAGTTTGCTCTCTTTGTAAGAGAATTATTCAAGCATTTCGTCGAACGTCAATAATGCATCAATTGTACACTATAGTTGAGATCATTAAAAAAAATATCACCATAACCAGAAAAATTTGGATAACAGGCCCCATCAATCAAGAAAATAGTAATTGTTGAAAAAAATGGTTTTAAACAAGCTTATTTGAGCAACTTAAGGATTAAATAAAAGTGAGACCCATACCTCGTAATTAGTGAAACCGAGTTTAAACGTGTTCTCCTCCATGAGGAGATTAACGTCGTATATTTATGTATCAAAAATAATTAAGATTTAAATGAAAAATTATGTTTCAAAATGACCTATTTAAAGTAATAAAATAAACTAAGATTGGTGTAGTAAAATAAGGTTTGTCCAACATTGGAAGAAGATCAACACTTGGATGAGTTAATATACTCCTAATTCGGTTCTTGGGTTTTGGTCCCAAGGGGTACCACACCTTAGTGAGCGGAGTGAGCAGAGTGAGTACCTACACTACCTTGGTTATCATACACGCACTCTGTTCGCCGGCCCGCCATGACCGTGTCGGACTTGGGCTCGGGTTTGGGCTTGGACTTGAGCCAAAAAACTATAATTTTTTTGGACAAAATTTATTTGAAGCGATGCGGGTCATAGGTCAAACCAATCAGATCCAACTGTGGATTAGAATTTAAAACCCAACTGAAATTTAAAATCTAAATCAGATTTTAAAATTTCTTCTCGTTGTTTTTTTAACTTGGCACCAAAAGGGTCTGGATTCATTCCAGAGAACCTTTTCATTCCAGGAGGTACCTTGAGCCTGTTCATTCCAAGAGGTACCTCTTGCCTATTTAGATTAAAGAGTGTGTCTCTTCAATCTGAACAGTGGCAACCTATACCTTTTCAGGCAATCTGAACAACCACTAAGGGTCTATAAATAGACTGCCCCTTTGCCAATTCAATTCATCCCATTTTGGATTCCAATTTTATAATTCTTCTCTCTCTATGTGCATATTGTTTCATCCTTCTTTTGGTTCGGTTCAAGTATAAACAAAAGTTGTGTTCGCTAAAATCTGGAAGATTGAAGTGTTGTTTCTTCGAGAAGTAAAATTCGTTCTATCCTGTGAGACAGTTGCTCATTCACCTTAAGCACCGAGAGTGAGAAAATTTATTTTAAGGAGATTGTGTTTCACAAGGCTCGAATTGAAGTTATCATTTTTTCTTATTTATTATTCATGTTGATCTGCGTCATTGTAAGTGCACTGTTTTGATTTCTATACAGTCTGTCTAAATTAGTGCATGATTTAGGATTTATACATTTTAATATAATCTAAGCATATACACATTTTCTATAACAGTAAGAGCGTTGGCACTCTTAAAGGAGTGATTGAATCTCACCTGGATTGAAGATCGGCATGTAATTGACATTTTGATACAATGTCAACGTTGGAAGTATCTCAAAGCAATCACGCCTTCACAAATCTTGCTCACTCATTAGGGAGAGACTATCGATCACTTTAGTGATCAACCAGTTCTAGATATTTATGGAGGTTGGCAACATAGCAAAGGCTTGTTGACATCACTCAAAGATTTCAAAAGGTAAAATGCATTTGAGGGCAGGGACCAATTCCACTCGCTTAATTATTGTAGCAACAACATTCACTCCAATGAACACCTATTTCTAGAGAGCATAGAACATCCAATGTAGTTTCTCCCTTTTATTAGGGTAAAATGGGTGGTCATGAGTGACCTTCAATTTGCAGAAAAGAGGTGTCGAAATTTTCTAGAAAAGATCTTACAATGTTTCATCGTTTTCCTATATATACTATGAAGAGCACTGGTGTTAGCCAAAGTTATTGAGTTTTAGCATGACAAATTAAGAAGACAGATATATGATTCATTCGAGCTTGCCTCCTCAACTACAAAAAGGAGATGAATTGATATGGATCAAGATAAATCAATGTAAAGTGGAATACAATCAACAAACTAAACAAAGAATAATGTCACTGTATCATCGAGAATTCCCCCTAGCTATTGAAAGTCTGCAAATTGACCACTATGAGGTGACAATGTTACATGCACACAATAAAGGGTTGAGTATGGGCCAAGTGAAACCAAACTTCACAAATTCTTCCTTGCTCTTACCAAAGTTCTAACCATGTGGTGGAATACTATATACAAAGCACACGTAAAGCCAAAATGAGCCTTGGGAGGTAGCTTAAAAAATTCCTTTGACTAATGGAAAAGATCCAACAAAGTAACAAAATCCATGGTACTTCATCAACCACTAATCACATCTTTGCATTGAAAAGTCAGACTTGCATGTGTCTCCGCAATATAGTAAGCCAAGGTCGACGAAGATGTGGGTTGTACCGAGCTCACCTTCCTTCAAGTTGATATGTTAATTGATAGAAACTACAAGTGCAATTCAGAACACAAACTGAGATAATCTAGTTAGACCAAAAATGTCAAGCAAATGAAAGAAGAACTTGAGAAGGCCAATCTCTTAAAGAAGAAAACATGGACACTCCTAGAAGTAGACATTGATATGGCGGCAAGGCTTGGAAAGCATGATCTAGACCAAACAAAAAATACAAACCAAAATAAGAATCAATGTCCTTTTATAAATGATATGCATAATAAGCTCTTGAGCCAAGATGATTGATGCTATATCACTTCAGGGAAGTACCTCCCACATGTAGAAATGATTGAGCTTTCAAGCTATGCCTTTAGCGGAGTACCTCCCACGAGTAAATTAGATTAGGATTCAAAGCTAATATTTTTATGGAGTACCTACCACGTGAAAGATGTTTAATGGCGGAGTACCTCCCGCAAATAAATAAGATTGAGCTTCAAAGCTAATTTTTTTGTAGAGTACCTATCACATGAAAGACCTAACTTGGGCAACCAATCCTAAGATGAAGGGTGGAATTCATTTGTAGCCTGTCCATAAACGCAATATCTAAAAACATAAAGCTAGGTGGATGTATAAGCCTCTGTCAAGGTGGAGCAACTCAAGTGGGGGCATATGGCCGACCACGTATGCCTTTGCCAAGGCAAAGGAAAAATTCCTAAGAATGAAGTTCTAGGCAAAAGACCTGAGAAGGCTCGGGCATAAACCAACCGGCTGCGAAGGCATAGAGGAAAAAATCATAACAGAGGCAGGGACCTAGCTCAGGTGTAGCCATTCAATCAAACTTAGACCAACGTGTAGGCACGACAATGTAAGACAAATGGGTAAAGTTAGAATATCGATTAGATCAGCGAATCAGTACAAGGGGTCACAATAAGTGACCAAGAACTGATGTCTGAACCCTTCAAAGAGGCAGGTCCTCTTGGCTAGAGGAAGGGGGCCATTATTAAAATCTTTCTAAATATTAAACTTTCGGGCCCTTCATTGAGGTAAGACCTCTTTGCTAGGGGAAAGGGACACAAAAAATGCCTTTTCATAAGGGATGATACATGATAATTAATGAGAAAAAGGATTGTTAACAAAGAATGTCTCCCGGTGTGCCACATGAAAAATATTTTCTAAGGGCAAGTGAAAGAGTCAATAAATTCTGATAATCATCTGACAATTGGACATGTGGCAAGTTTCACGTGCTAAAATGAGTTGTCTGGAATGAATCTATTATTACCGAGCAGATAGTTAGGCTATCCTGACCGAGCTAAAGTTGGTCCAATCGAACAGAGGATAAGATCCGGCCGAGCAGATAGCTAGGTCATCTTGGTCGGGCTAAAGTATGTCCAACCGAGCTAAAGTGGGTCCATCCGAGCAGAGGATAATATCCAATTGAGCAGATAGCACATAATCAGAGACGGTGCTAGGAAACCAATAAGGAAATTGCCGAAATCATAGAAACACATAATTAATATGTGACCTAAATCAACTAATAATAAAGGAAACCCTATAAGGGTCAAACACGAATTAAGGAAGAACTGATTGAAATTTAGGTGTACCACCATATTCTAACGAGGACAGTAATCCTAAATAATCGGGGACAAGCTCCCTATAAATACCGATAAAACTTAAGCCTAAGGTACACACACTTTCTCTAGAAAATTGAATACACTCTCTTGTACCATTATTGACTTAAACACCAGAGTTCTTCTAGTCAGTACCCCATCGGTCTATGGCAATTTGTTCATTTGTAGGTCAAAGGCAATCTCGAGTACTCATCCCAAACAAATCTCTTTATTTTGATAGGTGTAGATTTTTCCCCTTACAACTAGTATAGTATGTTCATTAAGTAGGATTCAATTACCCAGGAAGCATGCCATTGTTTTCATTAACACTCTTTCTATATCTCAACTAAATTGATTTTGATTCGGAGAATACATGGAAGAAATCTTGTCACACCTCATTTTTTATAAAATGGATTAATGTGAGTTAAAGCCATAATCACCATTCATCACGCTTAGGCATTCTCCAGATTTAGTATTTAGAAAACTCATTTCTCAAACACAGTCAAATCATCAACTTGAAAGAAAATATTTTAAATTTTTTTTGGAGAATCCTAAAGAAAATAAAACACATACGAGTTGTAAAAGAAATAGACAGTAACGCGATGGTTAGAGCAATAGACAATAGAATAAACCCACACCACAAATACAATAGTATGGTGGATCACCACCGCACACAACAATACTTAACCACATTGTTTTAAGTTTACAACTCATAAGCCTATATAATAACATCTCATAAAATTAAGGTTACAACTATAAGTCTATAATAACCTCCTCACATCATTCCAGATCACCTAAAATTAGTCACTAACGAGGAAGATCCATCTCTGCGCTGATACGCTCCATTGACATTCCAGACGTATCGGTCCATATCTGAAAAATGTCAAATAGGAGTGACATTTACAGGCTCAATGGATAACTTTTCTCAAACGTTCTCAAGGGTTTGAAAAGATAATATGGTAATAAGCATAAGAAAAACAAAACATATAGCATTAGTACATATATACCAAATCTAGTTTATGAACTATAAAACATGACATGCATGACAATTTTAGAAAATAGTAGCAATGCAATAAACATCAAATATAAATTTGAAGGCCTAACATGCTACAAGTATCAACATAACCAACCAAATACCAATCTCAGTACATATATGAACACCCTAGGGTCTTTTGGGGCTTTTGCTCCCTAGGGATATGTCCTGCTTGCTTTCCTGGGAAAACTAGTACTAGACATTCATAGCACCACATGTGCAACCATCGTCCTCTACCACTTCTCACCAATCCTCTCAAGGATTTATAGGCATACCATCCATAAACCTTGTAGTGTTTGTTACTTGAAAATCAAATAACAAGCATCCTTAGTATCACACAAGCAACCATCGTCCTCTGGCATTACTAACCAAATTTTTTAACATTAATACTATGCACCCAAGCTTCCAGATCAGACCAAAATAGTCATTTCATAATAATAACACAAATTGGAAAAAGAATTTCGTTTACAGATAACCATACTATAAACTAATATAACCATAACAAGTAAAACATCCCTACTTTGAAGTAATTGCTCAAAGGTTAGTACCGTCACCAAAACATAGCAAATCAATAACCTCCACTGCAATAAATTCTTAATCATGAATGATAATGCAATGAACATAAATATATCATTTTGGTATCGAACATAAATTTAACATGAACCCCAAAATAATTATGAAGTGCATCACGACTCCAAAATATCTCTGCTAGTTTTCTAATTTCTCTCCCTCTTTTCTCTATTTTATGTATAATGTGTTGAGGAGCTTAAAATTCGGCATAGTTGAAATGAAAGGGATATTTATAGTCCCATCATAAACCTAAGGTGGTGGAAGACATCGAATGGCCAAACCAACTTGAGTCTGTCAACTGAAGCACAAGTCAGTCAACCAACTTCCAATCCGGTCAATTGATGGCAAGAAGTTGGCTGATCAACAAAACTCTCCGAAATGAGTTTTGCCTCATGCCTTCCCAATCCAAGTTTCCTCCCCTTACACTTTCACCCCCTGATTTTTTCAATACCTCCAAATCTTCTAAAATTCACATATTCCCATTTACAAACCATTTCAATCATATTACAATACTAATTTAAGCTTTTTGACTTTGCACACCCTCAAAGATTAAAATTTTTACATTACACCATCAATGTATCAAAAGTTGTTCAATGTGGCATTTTTGTTAACTTTATTTAGTTTTTCCGTCAATTGAGCGTATAATGTGAAAATTTTAATCTTTGATGGTGTAAAGTAGGAATCTTAAAATCTTTCAATGTGCAAAGTGAAATTCACCCTACTAATTTACACCACTCAAGTTCTATTGTATCAAATCTCATTAGTAAGGAAATTAAGCTTCCTTCCCCTACCTTCTCAAACCTTCCTAATGTCCCACCATATTTTCCCTAACCATTCCCTAGCACACCTATGTTCATTTATCTTATTATCGTTAATTGGCACTCTATTAAAATAAATAAATAATAATAATAATAGTTGTTTAAAGTCCACCATCTTAAAGAAAATTTCATCTTTGAAACTTGTTACTAACCTTGAGATTCAAATAGATAGGGATAACATGTACTCATATCAGCTTCAGCTTCCCATGTAGCTTTTTTTACTATGATGCTGCCATAACATCTTCACTAACGGTGTAGTCTTCCGTCATAACACTTTTTCCTTTGGCATCCAGTATTCGAACCGATCTTTCTTCATACGTGATACCATACTAGATCTGCACCTCATCATAGTTAATGATATGAGTAATGTCCAACTCGCACGTTTGCAACATCAAAACCTATAAGTTGAGAGGTAACGTGAGTTGATAAGCTATTTTCCTTACTCGTCTTGTAATCTTAAAAGGCCCAATGTAGCGTGGCGATTAAATTGCCCTTCTTCCTGAATCATTTGATACCTTTTTGAGAAGATACCTTGAGATTTATGAAATCTCCTTGTGAAAAACTCTAGAGGTCATCTTCGTTTCTCTGCTAACTCTTTTGTCTACTCTGAATTGTGAGTAACTTCTCTTTTATCATCTAGATCTTCTCGGTGGTTTCACGTACTATGTTTGGCCCGTATAAGTTACTTCCCCGACATTAACCCAACATGTTGGTGATCGACATGGTCTTCCATAAACAACTTTGTAAGGTGTCATTCCAATGTTAGTGGCTTGATAACTATTACTGTAAGCAAATTCTACCAGCGGTAGGTATTCTCCCCGACCTCCTTCAAATTCCAAGAGATACAAGTCTTCAGCATATCTTCTAGAATTTGAATCGTTTTTTTCTAATTGACCATCCATCTGGGGGTGAAAAGTTGTACTGAATCTCAATTTTGTTCCCATAGCCTGTTGTAAAATCTTTTAGAATTGATTCATGAATCGTGAGCCATGATCTGACACTATACAAAGAGGAACTCCATGCAATCACACTATCTCCCGAATATAGAGTTGATTGAGAGTTTGTAAACTATCAGTGTTTTTCATAGCTAGAAATGTCGTGAGCCTATCTACTCTCACCCACACCGTGTTGTATGCTTTTATTGTCCTTGGTAATCCCATTATGAAATCCATAGTAATGTATTCCTATTTTCACTCTAGTATAGGTACAGGTTGTAGCAACCCTCCATGCTTTTGATGCTCCATTTTCACCAGTTGGCATGTCGAGCATTGAGCTATAAATAAGCATAAGATAAACATAACGTATAGCATTGGTACATATGTACCAAATCCAATTTAAGAATTGTAAAACATGACATGCATGGAAATTTTCAAAAAATAGTAGCAACGCAATAAACATCAATTATAAATTTGAAGACCCTGTCATGCTACAAGTATCAACATAACCAACAAAATACCAATCCTAGTCCACACATCAACCGTACTACACCTGGGGGGTCCTTTAGAGTCTTACCACCTAGAGACACTATACCTTGCTTGCTTTTTTAGGAAAACTAGTACTAGGCATCCATAGCACCACATAGGCAACTACAGTTCTCTAGTACTTTTCATCAATCCTCCCAAGGATTTGTGGGCACACCATTCATAAACCCCACAATGTTTGGTATTAGAAAAATGAATACCACACAAGCAACCATCGTCCTTCGAAATTACTAACTAATTTTTTCAACATCAATGTTGTGAACCCAAGCTTCCAGATCAAACCAAAATTGTCATTTCATAATTATAACATAAATTGGAAAAATAATTTTATTTACGGATATCCATACTATAAACTAATATAACTGTAACAAGTAAGACATCCCCACTTTTACGTAATAGCTTAAAGGTTAGTATTGTCACCAAAACATAGCAAATCAATAACATCCAATGCAATAAATCATGATTGACGGGTAAACCCCAATCATTTCATGAAGATAACACAATGAACATAAATATATCATTTTTGTACCAAACATGGATTTTAGAAATCCCAAAATAAATATAAAGTGCATCATTGATTAAGAATTAGAAAAAAAAATCCTACCTTAAATAAGTTGACTTCCAAATGGCTAGAAATAATGTGTACCTAAATCTCTGCTCCAAAATATGCCCTCTAGTTGCTACCTCTTTTCTTACTTTTAAGTGTTGAGGTGCTTAAAGTTCAAAAGATGATACATAGTGGAAATAAGGGGTTATTTGTATTCCCACCATAACCCTAAGGCAGTGGAAGACATTGAGTGGCCAAATTGACTTGAGTTGGTTGGCCAAAGCTCAAGCCGATCGACTGGCTTGCAATCTGGTCAGCCGATAACAAGAAGCAGGCCTACCAACAAAACTCTTTGAAATGATTTTTGCCTCATGCTTTTCCA
Organism: Ilex asprella; assembly: GCA_023539305.1. Classification (NCBI taxonomy): domain Eukaryota; kingdom Viridiplantae; phylum Streptophyta; class Magnoliopsida; order Aquifoliales; family Aquifoliaceae; genus Ilex; species Ilex asprella. The sequence continues at coordinate 7,903,560 of CM042198.1, forward strand.
ATATAGGTTTTCTCTCCTTACACTTACCCCCCCCCGATTCTTTACTACCACCAAATCTTCTAAAATTCACACATTCCCATCTACACAACATCCCGATCATATTTACAATACTAATTTACACCACTCATATTATATTGTATCAAATCTAATTACCAAGGAAACTATATTTCCATCTCCCTATCTTTTCAAACCTTCTTGATGTCCCACCATATTTTCCCTAACCATTCCCTATCACACCAATGACATACATTTACCTTATTATCGTTAATTGGCACTCCACTAAACTAAATAAATAAAAATCATAGGGGTTTACAAAGCTGGAGAATTCATTCCATGCAGATCAACAACTGGTGTCAACCATTCAAGTTAGTCATTTGTTAATAGCTGTCCACCAATTTCAGCAACTAGAGTAACCCAATCAAGCCAATCTCAATTTGTTGATCCATCAACACCATGCAACTGGTTTGATTTGGTTTTTGAATGGTTAACGTATTCAACATTTTTGATTCAGTGGTTGTTGCGATTACTACAATATAACTTTATGGTTGTTGAATTCTATCAACCCCTTTTGAATGCTATAAGTGTATTTTATATTCATCAACTAGCCTTATTATTCGTCAGGTGACTTGTTTATGATCAGCAATTAGGTTGTTAGTTGTGTATTATTAATTGCAATCGGTAACTAACTAGACATTCCATTCACCACAAAAAAACACTACATTCAGTACAACTGTAAAACCCGCAAAAATTTTAAATTTTTCCAAAAAATGGCAAAATGGTCATTTTGTCACTGTAGTGCGAAATTAAAATACGTAAACTTTAGAAGTTGTATGACACAACGAACTTCATCGTTGGATTCGTAACGCAGAATCTAGTCACCCAGACAAATTTCGTCAAATTCTGAGATAGTAGAATATTTTAAGTTTTACGAGATGATTGTGTCAAATGACCTCACAAATGTCCCCAAAAATAAAAAATATAAAATTTTATTATAATTGGATGAAAGTTCACATAAAATTAATTTGGACTTAAACTGGGATGAAATAAATCATTTCGGGACAAAAACGGACTTGAACAAGTGGGGGACACATTGTGCGACTTGAGTCAAGTCTTGGAAATTATAAATAGGGTTAAAAATTAGATATTTCAGTAGAAATATTTGCTGAAATTATGATCTCCAACATGTGAGAGAAAGAGGGAAAAAAAAAGGGAAAATTCAAGGTTTCTTCCGTCGATTCTCAGAATTCTGTCGGTTGGAATCTGTCAAGCCAATAATTAAAGTCGATCTTATCGACAAGGGCTACATCTACATACCAAAAATAAGGGATTTCTTCAGAGATCCAAAGAGAAGTTTTTGTGGGTCTTCTTCTGCAAGACTTAGACTCGTTGGTCAAGGCATCTATGGCTATTGAGAGAGAGGTGGATAATGCGCGGAACATCCGGGAAGCAGGTATTAAGGACAAGAGGAAGGAGGACCAACCTTTTTCTTCTAGTTTGTGGAAGAAGCAAAGGACTTCGAATCCACAAGGTCGCGCCTATCAAGGCTGAGGCCAAGGTCAATCCTCCCAAGGTGGGAGAAATCAGAGGCATTCCTACCCGACAGGCCAAAGGACTTGTTTTCATTGCCACCAACTGGGGCATATGAAGCGGGATTGTCCTCAGCGACAGGGATCTCAAAACTATGGAGCATCCCAATCCCAGTCATTGGTGGGATATGCACAGATGCATTTTTTTCCTCCCTACCCCACCATGGGCTAAGGGAGTCAATAATGGTCCCAAGGTGCTATACAAGCGCCTACCACTTCACAAGCGGGGACTCCGCAATTAAGCAAGATGGGCCAGGGTATGGGTCAAGGTCGAGGTCGTGGGCAAGGTTCACAAGCCAGTACTTCGGGGACCCAGAGGTGTGTCTACGCCATCACACCTCAGACTAAGCCAGCAGATCAATCGGTCATTCAGGGTATATTTCTACTCTCTCGCTTATGGGCAAGGGTATTATTTGACTCTGGTGCATCTCATTCTTTTATTATTGCATCATGTGTGAAAGATTAAGGCTTAGAAGTTGAAACTTTAGAATAGCCATTACATGTAAGTTCTTCCCTAGGAGCTAGGGTGAGTGTTGATCAGATATGTCCGGGTTGTGAGTTAGAGATCTCGGGAATTCTACTCACCGTAGACCTTAGGGCCATAGACATGTCAGAGTTTGACGTCATCCTTGGGATGGACCGGTTGATGACACATCATGTTGTTATTGATTGTGATCGTAAGAAGGTCACTGCATGTATGTCTGAGGGTGTTTGTTTCAAGTTCTAGGGAAAAAAGCATGATGATTTATCCCAAGTGGTGTATGACTCACGTTGGCACATGCAGTTGATGGGTTGGCTAGCAAGCCTTACCCTGGAGGACGAGGCGAGACGGGAGTTGGGTCTACTTCAGGTGGTTTGTTAGTATGAGGATGTTTTTTCGGATGAACTGTCGGGATTACCTTCATATATGGATGTAGACTTCACCATTGAGTTACATTCCAGTACATCACCCATTTCTATGACTCCACATAGGATGACGCTTGCTGAGTTGCAAGAACTCAAGGTCCAATTACAAAAATTGTTGGACAGGGGCTTTATTAGACTCGTTTGTTGAGTTGCAAGAACTCAAGGTCCAATTAAAGGAATTGTTGGACAGGGGCTTTATTAGACTGAGCACCTCACCTTAGGGTGCTTCGGTGTTGTTTGTTAAGAAGAAGGACAAGACCCTTCGACTATGCATAGACTACTGACAATTGAACATGGTTACTATCAAGAATAGATACCTATTACCGAGGATTGATAATTTGTTTGATCAACTGAGAGCAACGCGGGCCTACTCTAAGATAGATCTCTACATCGGTTACCATCAGTTGAGGGTTAAAGAGACGAATATCCATAAGACAGCGTTTAGGACTCGGTATGGGCATTTCGAGTCTACCGTCATGCAATTTAGATTGACGAATGCCCCAGCGGCATTCATGGATCTCATGCACAAGGTGTTCCAACCCTACCTAAATTAGTTTGTTGAAATCTTTGTTGACGACATTTGGATCTACTATAAGTCTGATGAGGAGCATGAGGGTCACCTTAACATGGTTCTCCATATCTTGAGAGACCATCAGTCGTACGCTAAGTTCAACAAGTGTGAATTTTGGCTTATAAAGGTAAAATTGTTGGGACATGTGGTGTCAGATTCGGGTGTAACCGTGGACCAGAAGAAGGTTGAGGCAGTTATGAATTGTGAAAGGCCGAAGTCAGTCTTCGAGATACGCAGTTTCTTGGGATTGGCAGGGTATTACAGAAGGTTCATTAATAACTTCTCCTGACTAGCTGCACCTATGACAAGATTGACCCGGAAGGAGGTTAAGTTTGAGTGGAATGACTCATGTGAGAAGGCATTCCATGAGGTGAAGAGGAGGCTTACTTCAACTCCTATTTTGATAGTCTTAGAAAAGGGACAGAGGTACATAGTGTATTGTGATGCATATAAGGACGAACTTAGATGCATTTTGATGCAGTCTGGGAGGATATTAGCTTATGGTTCTTGGCAGTTAAAGAATCACGAGCAAAATTATCCTACACGTGACATGAAATTGGCGAGCATTATCTTTGCCTTGAAGGTTTGGCGCCACAATCTATACGTTGAGCAATTCGAGGTGATTTCGACCCACAAAAATTTGAAGTACATCTTTACATAACGAAACCTCAACATGAGGCAACGCATGTGGATGAAGTATCTGGAAGACTATGACTTCACTTTGCATTACCACCCCGGTAAGGCAAATATGGTGGCTGATGTACTCAACCGAAAGTCACGGGGAGTCTTGGTGGCTAGTGTGACTTTCCGGGAGTAACAGATGCTTGAGATTATAGAATAGTTAGGGCTACGCTATTTGGGGCAAGCTCAGGGTACTTTGGAAAGTTTGGTGGCTATGTCTTCCCTACTGAGTAGAGTGATTGAGTCCCAGGGGCAAGACACGGAGATATTATCCATTAAGGACCGTGTACGGTCAGGTACGGGTGACGAGGTCTGGCCATTCATACGGATGGTAGTCTTCGATTTAGGGGAAGGGTTGTGATTTTCCATTCTACGGATCTGAAAGAGAAGATCCTTAGGAAGTTTCATTGTTCCCGTTTTGTTGTGCATCCAGGTGGCACGAAGACGTACCATGATCTTTGTCGCCAGTATTATTGGAGCGGGATGAAGAAAGATGTCAAAGATTTTGTTAGCCGATGCCTCACGTGTCAACAAGTGAAGGCTGAAGACCAAAGACTAGTAGGGTTACTCCAGCCTTTAGAGGTAGCTGAATGAAAGTGGGAGCATGTCAGATGAATTTTGTAACCCACTTGCCACGAACATCGCGGGGATATGACGCAGTGTGGGTGATAGTGGACCAGCTTACTAAGTTGGCACACTTTTTGGCAGTACGGATGATCTTTACACTGAAGGAATTCTGCAGGTTGTATATACTGGCTATTGTTTGATTGCATGGGGTGCTCGTATCTATAGTATCGGATTGAGATCCCAAGTTTATGGCTCATTTTTGGGAGAGTTTCCAGTGAGCTATGGGGACACAATTGATGATGAGCACTGTTTTTCATCCCCAGATGGACGGTCAGTTGAAGAGGACCATCCAAACATTAGAGGACATTTTACAGGCATGTGTCCTAGATCTCAAGAGTTGCTGGGATGAGCATTTACCCTTAGTGGAGTTCACTTACAACAACAGTTATCAGACGAGCATACAGATGACACCCTATGAGGCACAATATGGAAGGTCTTGTCGATCTCTGGTTTGTTGGACGAAAATAGGGAGAAACCCTCTACGGGTCTGGAATTGGTTAGAGACACTTCGGAGAAGGTGGAATTGATACGAAAATGTCTTCTTACAGCTCAGAACCGACAGAAGAGCTATGCCTACAGACGACGGCGACCTCTAGAGTTTGAGGTAGGAGATCATATCTTCTTGAAGATGATGCCTAAGAGAGGAGCGGCCAGGTTCGGCAAGCGGGGAAAGCTATCATCGAGGTATATCGGGCCCTTCGAGGTACTCAAGATGATGGGTACAGTTACTTACTAGTTGGCATTACCGCCAAATCTATCGGGTGTTCACGCGGTGTTCCATGTCTCTATGCTATGAAAGTATACTCTAGATCCAACACATATGGTGGATTGGGGTGAATTGATTGTTGATGTTGACTGTACCTTTAAAGAGGGACCGGTGCGTATCATGGATAGTCGGGATCAGGTTTTGCGAGGCAAGACTGTGAGGCTAGTGAAGGTACTATGGCAGCACCGATGAGTGAAGGAGGCGGCATGGGAGCGCGAGAACACTATACGTACCAATTATCCTTTATTTTCTTAGGATGGAGGTACATTCTTATAGTCATTTAGTATTATATGACTGTGACATATACATGCGGTTAAGTATGCATGTGTGTGTGAATTTCGGGGACGAAATTCTTTTAAGGGAGGAAGAATGTAAAACCCAAAAAAATTTTGAATTTTTTGAAAAAGGGCAAAATGGTCATTTTATCACTACAATGTGGAATTAAAATACGTACTCTTTAGAGCTCGTATGACACAACGGACTTCGTCATTGGATTCGCATCGCAAAATCTAGTCACCTAGACAAATTTTGAGATACATAAATTTTTTACGTTTTACGAGACGACTATGTGTCAAATGATCTCACAAAGGTCCACAAAAATGAAAAATATAAAATTTTTTTATAATTGGATTAAAGTTCAAATAAAATTAATTTAGATTTAAACCGGGATGAAATAAATCATTTCGATGTGAAAATGGACCCGAACAAATGGAGGATACGTGGCGCGACTCAGGTCAAGTCTTGAAATTATAAATAGGGTTAAAAATTAGATATTTTAGCAGAAATATCTATTAAAATTCTGGTCTCCAACGTGTCAAAGAAAAGGGAAAATCCAAGGTTTCTTCCGTCGATTCTCGGAGTTCCGTCGGTAGAAATCCGTCAAGCCAAGAATTACAGTCGATCTTAACGATGAGGGCTACGTCTATATACCAAAAACAAGGAATTTCACCGAAGATCCAAAAAGGAGTTTTTTGAAAAATCAAAGGTTTGGGGCTTGAGAGGTGTTCTTGACGGTTCTACATTTCATCTCATGCTCCAAGAGGTAGCGATTCTCATACTTTGGTTTTATTTTTACCCTATGATGTCCAAAGGACAAGGGTTAGGTGTATGTATATATTGACCTATGTATATATGTAACGCCCCAAAAATTACCTTGGACGGCATTACAGTCTAAAACTATTTACATCATGAGAGCACTAAAATAATCCATCAATAAATAAGACTTCATAAAGTCATCCATAGAATTTACAACATTATCCCAAAAGAATAGACTCATCTTGGCCTTTACATTCCAAAAATCAACTAATGTAGCGCAGCGAAAATAACAAAAGAAAACTAGACTTCACAAGGTTCAAAATGAATATCCTAGTCTAGAACAAAAGAAAGTGTCGATCTAGACGTCCACCTCGGGATCCACGTTCCCATCTATCGGAGTCTCCCAGCGTGTGGGCTCCTCAACTCCCAGCTCTTCCTCAAGAGGATAATTTGGAAAGGTTGTTAAGTAGGGGGTGAGCTCGAAGCTTTGTAGAAAAATTCTTCTAAACCCGAACAAGGTTTAGAAAAGCATATAAAAGCGGTCGGTCTCTTTTTACAAATAGCATATGTAATTTTTGAAGTAAAGCACTGAAATTTGAAACAGATCTCAAGTTTACGAACAACAATAAAGTTAAACTGAAAGGTGAAACCAATTACCAACAATTTGCCATACAATTCTTGAAAGTAAACCAATATCTCATACATGATTTAATATTGTCCTCTTTCGCATGAGCATTCTTACAAGGAACCTCTCACCCTCAAAGCTTTGATTCTCAAGCATACTTACAAGGAATCTCCCGAAAATACCACATATTGTCTTCTTTTGGCATGAGCATCCTTACAAGAAACCTCTCACCCTCGAGGTTTTGTTTTTCAAGCATTATTACAAGGAACCTCTTGAGAAGGAATGAGCATTCTTACAAGGAACCTCTCACTCATGTCATCCAAACAACTATTCAAAAAATATAATATCACCAACTATCTCAAATATCCAATATATTTTCTCAAACCACAAGTAACGCCAAAAATCTCCAATTCTTCACATGTGATATTTTCAAATAGGATAATTTTAAAAAAAAACATGCAAGAGATCTGTAAACCCCCACATGTTTATAATAATATAATGATAAAGGTATATAGTAATTTATTATATGTAATAGTGTAGAAATGAACCTCATGAGTTATAACCGTAGGAAATGCTAATATTATAAATATTAGTCAAAACTTGATTTTAGCTCGTGAATATACGAAATAATTTGTAATAGTATATCAACTATGTTTGACGCACAAATGTATGTTGCATAAGTTTGGGTTGGTTTTGGAAGGGTTTTGAATGGATTGAAAATAAAAAACAGAGAATATAGGCAAAACTGAGCAAAACCGTACCAGAACTGTTTACTGGTACTAAACAGTACCAGTACAGTATTCCGGAATCATTTGGTCCAGTGAGTTTACCATATCGGTACTGTGCTCCCGAACTGTACCGTATAAGTACTGTGTACTGGTACTGCCGAAAGAGGTCTGACAGTTAAAAGTCGCGATCTTAGCCCGATTTTTTTCCTATAAATACATTAAGATGCCTCTTTTCGCCCCATTTCAGCCCCTCTAACCCTAGAAACACTTAGAGAGGAAGAGAGAAGGAGAAAGCTCAAGATCTAAAGTGAGAAACAAGAGATTTAAGAGTGATTCAAGATTTAAGCCCTAATTCTGCAAGACATCAAGGTAGGGTTTCTTCATATTCTCTTTCATTAAGGCTAGGGCTAATATATATATGTTTTGACTCTTATTAGTATGTATTTTCTATAGGTTCTTTATTTCTTGATTCCCTTACAATTATTATCATGTTTCACATGAAGTTATGGTTGATACCTATTTTTCTTGCTTCAAAAACCTAGATTTCAAAAGAGATTAGTTTTTTCCTTGATTTCTTCTTTGTTCTTGATTTCAAAACTCTAGTGTTTGATATTGTATGAAAAAATAATATTGATAATGATCTCTTATATATTTTCTTTGATTATTCTACCGTATGACACATGTGAAAATTAGAAATTTTGGAAATGATGTGAAATTGTTGGTTAATTGAGAATATCTTGGTTTTCTTACTTGTATGGTTGTTGTGATGGACTTGAATTGCCTTCGAGAGATGTCGTAGAGTGTTAAAGGTTAGTATATCACAATGGGGGTGAGATGGTTGTCTAATACTTGTAATGGCTTATCATTTGGTAATGCAACCACTATCGTTCACTAAAGTTCGAACTAGGGTTGGTATACCTTTCCTGGAGAAGAATTCGTTAACGTCATTGGTATGGTAGACGCCCATTCCCAAAGTAATTGTGATTTGTAATTGTGATTGGTGGATTAGGTATAATCGTTGGGTAGATTCTTGAGAAATAATCAACGTACATGACAATGAGGATTAATGAATGTCAGTTGTGGATTATTGTTCATTGTACCAGAAACAGTTTTTACAAGAGTTTTGGGAAGTATGAGATTCCACAAGAACTTGTTCGAAATCGTTTATGGTGGAATGTATTATATTTGAAAATGGTTTGTTATTGAAAAATGTATTTATTATTACATTTCATTATTACTTTGTTTAAACTTGAGTTCTATTTTAAAAGTCATATTTTTCCTTTAAAAATTGATATGATATTTGTGAAATTAGACCGAACCGTTTTTACTATGTTTTGATTAAACCTTGTTCGAGTTTGGGAGGAATGTTGCTACAGAACTTAGTGCTCACCCCCTACAAATAATATTTTCAGATTATTGCCTAGAGTAGGAGTTTGAAGTTGATGAACGAGTGCATTGGGAAGCTCTCATAGAAGGGAATGTAGATCCCAAGGGGGACGCTTAGTGTTTTATTTTCTCTTGAGATAAGTTAGGAAATTCCTTTTGAAGCAATGTAAATTCTAACATTATTTTTAGGATTCCGCTGCAAGTGTAATTTAATTCTTTTGGGATGTAAATGTCATAGCTTGGCATATTCTTTTGATATTGTGGTCATAGCTTGACATATTCTTTTGGGATGATGTATTAAATATCAATGGTTAATGAATAAAACTTTCTTATTGGTGAATTTATTTAGTGCTTTCATGTTTGGAATGGTGATTAGCTAGTAATGCTCCCAAGGTGTATATTGGGGTGTTACAAGATCATTATCAATATCATTTTATTGCTCAACACAAAGTACTAGAGTTTTCAAAACCAAGCTTGAGTGAATATAGAGATAGAAGTCCATATTTCTCCAAAAAAAATTAGGGTTTTGATGGCTCCCCAACCATCACTTTGTTCAAAACATGGTAAAGTTTGCCAAAAATATCAAAAAATAAGGAACCCATAGCAAATACATATGATTAGGAGTCAATATATATATATATATATATATATATATATATAACTCTTACATCAATGAACAAGAATGGAAGAAAACTCCTATCTTGGTTGTTGAATAACTAGGGCTTGAATTTTATATCACTCTTAAATCTCTTGTTTTTTCCTTTGGATCTTGTGTTCTCTCCTTCTTTCTTCCTCTCTAAGTGTTTTTAGGGTTACGACTTAGGAGTGGTGTAATGAAGGCTAAGGGGGCATCTCTAAGTATTTATAAGGCGAACACGGACCACAAATCGCGACTTTAAAACTGTCAGATCTCTTTCGGCAATACCGATACACAGTACCGGTACAGTTAACTCACTTGACCAAATGATTCCGGAACATAATACCGATACGATTCAGTACCGGTATACAGTATTGGTAGGTTTTCCCAGTTTTGTCTATATTCTCTATTTTTTATTTTCATTCCATTCCAAACTAACCCAAACTTATACAACTTATATTTGCACATCAAACATAGTTGATATAAGTTCTATTACAAATTATTTCGTATATTCACGAGCTAAAATCAAGTTTTGACTAATATTTATAATATTAACATTTTCTAATTTATAACTCATGTGGTTCATTTCTACACCATTATATATATTAAATTACTAAAAATTTATCATTATATTACTTTAAACATGTGGGAGTTTACAATATATGGTTATAAAAATGTGAAAATGAGTCTAGAAATGGCTTAAACCAAATTCTAGTTTGAATTTGATATGTGAAAGTTCTTATGTGATCTCTTTGAACTTGGGATTGTGTGGGCATGCTGTATGTTATATTGTGTCATGAAGGTGTTTGATTAAATGTCTTAGATAATTGAATGTTGTTATTTTGATGTAATTGAAATAACATGTTGGAGTTTGTTGTTAATATGTGAACATATGTTTTATGATATGTTAGCATGATCATAATTTATGGTAATTATATGCGTTAGATATAAATTATCATGACATATGTTGAGATATGTGGTTGAAATCGGTCCATATGACATTCATAGCATGTTGGACATAATTGTTGTTGCAATGGTTCATTACATTGCATATGCATGGAATTGACATCACATTCATTGGCATGAGTCATGAGTGTGGGTGTGTGAGTGCATGTTTGTTCTACATCAGACTTGGTGATTGATAAGTGGGCTCGGTACCGTTGAATCGAGGTTCAACAGAGTCGCACGGTTGCATGCATGGAAAAACTTGTGTTTGGGTAAAGCAAGAAAGGCTAGAAGATCCCTTGGGTGCAAGACCCGATTATTGGTTTATTCACTTCCATTGGTGCAAGTCCAAAAAAGTGAATTAGGCGTATGGAGCCGGCGGTATAATTCCAAAATCCGTTGTCCAACAAAGACACAAGATTTTGTTAAAGATTTTTTTTTATAAACATGTTCTTTGGGTGTGTAACATCCAACAATGCTTGAGTTTTATAAACACATGATTTTTGTTTCAAAACAAGCATTGGTTGTATTTCATCAATGATGAAGGTTTTGCACAAGTGCATTGCATTGCGTTGTAAGAACCGGTGAGGGCTTGGGTTAAAGTGCATGGGTGAGTGTCATCTCATTTCATGGCATGACATGATAAATTTCAACATTGAATGCATATTCTTGCTTGGAATGTGATGGATTATTGAATGTTGCATGTGATCATTCCATATGCATCTAGGTGGGGAGTAGCCTATGTAGGATATATTCTATTGAGCGTAGCTCATCCTATACGGGAAAATATTTTAGGCGTGGAACACACGTCAGTGGACGGATCTCATTCGGGTCATCAAAGGTGAAGAAAAGCCGAGATGTGGCTTTACTTTGAGATTTTGTAAAACATTTATGGAAATGATATTTTGGGCATGTAATCATATGCAAAAGATTGTAATAGAACTTACACTAACTATGTTTGAGAGCTAAATATGTGTTCTATAATTTTGGCTGATTTTTGAAAGGTTTGGAATGGATTTGAAATGAAAAATAGGTGAAACAAGCAAAACTGGGCAAAGCATACCGGTACAACGTACTGGTATGTACCAGTACTGTGTACCGGTACGGTTTCCAAAAATTTAAAATTTTAAGGATGATTTCCTATACTTTCCTGGGCTTGGATCCTTTGGTCCCAATAAAACAAAATCGATAATAATGGAGTTTAAATTGATGTATATTAAACCTCGGATATATTAAACCTCTGCATTTATGTTTAGTAGTGGCCAAATTATGAGACAACAAACTTAAAGTGCTAACCATAACATCTTCTCTCTTGCTTTGACCTTCCTTTCTCGAGCCTCTATAGTATTCAATCTTTAAAATAGTCCTGGAATCACTTGTCATGCCTGCGCACACATTGACGGGTTTTGCCAAATGAAAAAACCGCACCTAGAATTCTATGACATTCAAAGAGTATAACGATTATAAAGTTTGGACAAAAATTTAATGGCAGGGCAAAGAAACAGTAATTCCCCATATAAAGTAGATACCTACCTCACGCTTGGACATGTTAAAAATCTTTTTCTGGAGTTGTGATATGTCCAAGATGCCGTCTTTATAGCCCTCTTTTCGCAATCACAGAGCACATCCATAAATTCGTCCCTTAGGTGTGCCTTGTTCTCCCCTTTTCCTTACTATTTGTTACTCTCTATTTGCTGAATCTCAAAATACAGCACTTCATGACTCTGTTAATAAAAGGGCAATTCCCACATTATTGACAAAGGCTATAAAGGAGGGAAATTGCGGAACCTTTGGTGCCAAAATAAATCTCTTTCCCATAAGTACCCATGTTGCTTGCCTCACGTAGTCCATGCATGTATCTATCCGTTACAGTAAACGGTTAATTTGGACAGACGAGTTTGATTGATACAAATTGATAAATTCACGAGTTAAATTGACACAAATCAACCTTTAAGAACTTAATCGACATAATTAGTATAATTTAAGAGCCAAATATTTAATTAACTCTTAAAATAGAGATGATTCAAATATATAAGAAAATTTTCAGCCACATCATTTTTAATTTATCATATTTTCAAGGACACCCCCTCTATTATCTAAAAAAAACTCACACACCTTCTAATTTATATTTAAACATAACTGACATCCCTTATTGTTAAACCATCATTTTTAACAAAACAAAATCATCCAAAATATTAAAATTATTCTTACATAAACCTAAAACAATTTTTCTATATAAAATTCGAACCAATTAAAATTTATTTTTCTACATATTAAAATTAGAGCTGATTAAAATTTATTTTTTTATATATTAAAATTTGAGCCGATTAAAATTTGGTTTGATATGATTAAAATTTATTTTTTTATGTAATAAAATTTGAGTCTACTAAAATTCTTTTTTTACGTATTAAAATTCAAGTCGATTAGAGCTCTACCTGAACTGTTTGCGCCAATTAAAATTGTTTCGAGTCGATTTAAATTTATATTTTTTCTTATTAAAATTAATGTCAATTAAAATTCGATTCAAGTTGATCTAAATTCATTTAATCGACTCAAATCAAATTTTAATTAACTTGTATTAAATTTTAGTCGATCTGAATTTTGATACATAAAAAAATATAAATTTTGATCGTTTTAATTGGCTCAAATTTTAATATTTTAAAAATATAATTTTTAATCCACTCGAATTTTAAAAAATAAAAATAATAAATTTTAATTAACTTGAATTAATTTTAAATCAAATTAAATTTTAATACGTAAAAAAATTTAAAAAATAGAGAGAGTTTTATTGACGGTATGACTATCTAAAGAGGATGTGGATGAATTTTTTAAAAAAATATATCATATGAAATTTAATAAAATTGTATTATAGTTAACACTTTTTATTTGATTAAAGAATTGTTTTTTAAGATATGATAAATTAAAAAGAATATGACTGAAATTTTTTCAATGATTTACCTTTCTATGGGTGTATAATGCACGTGTGGTGAATATGCCACGTATGAGGACTGACGAACGTACCTCATAATGTCCAAATTACCTTCTCTATGTTGAATTGGAGAAATTATTCATTGCAAGGGTAAGTAGTTTCATCGTTTAATTAGAAGATAATAAATAAAAAAATAAATTTCACTAATTTTATTTATTATTGGTTAAATTTTGTGGTTACTAGTAATTATAAAAATAATAAATTTTATTTTACGTATTTTTTTTTTTGCTTTACGTTTTTATTGCCTTCTGAATGATGACATCACATTGTTGCATTGAATATTTACCGACTGAGAACATAGCCGGTTTGTGTCGGAGATTGCGAGGAAAAAACGGAGACTGAGGGGTATCCGCTCTCCTGCCCACCCCAAAACACACACACTCCGTCTCTCTCTCACACCCGCACACATAGAGAGTACTGGGCATCAACAAATGTCGAGTATTCTGAAATTGCAGGTCTGGAAGTCGGTGGCGAAATCGAATTGCGACCGGAGTTTCGTCGGAAACTTCGCCGCTAGTCAGACTTTCAATCTCCGGATGCCTCATCGCACTTTCGTGTCTCTGTCTTCTCAATCTGACAATGCTTCACCTGAGCCATCGATTTCTTCTCGCTTCACTGCCACTGTTGGATCTTCGCCCTCTTCTTCGCTTCAGCTCTCTCAGTGGAACCTCACTCAACGTCACATCCTAGTGCTCAATTTTATCGCTTGTGCGGTACTCTCTCTCTCTCTCTATGCCTCTCTCTTATGTATACATCCATCTATATATTTATCTCGAATTGGGATTTTTCGTTTCTTTAGTCTTGATTGCTTGAAGTGTAAATATTAATGTTACTGTTGATAATTGAAGACTTGTAGAGATTGCAATTTAATTTTTGAAAAAATAAACCTGATAATTGATAACTGGTGTCTGCTAAAAGAAATAATGTTAGAGATAGCATTGTACGCTCATTCATTTCTAAGTTCTGTTTAGTTGCTGAGAAAACGTAGGGAGAAGAAAGAATTGATTTTTTCGATAGATATGCAAAAAATTAAACCCATGTTTAGTTTAAACACTGGTGTTAGATATTTTGAGAGGGAGATGGTAACGTCCAAAGATAATATCATTTTATTTGAAGAGGCTAATCACTGCTGATAATATGTTAGGAAAACGAGAAGAAATGAAAAATAAGTTTGGAAGTTGGAACTTTGTGGAAACAAAATATTAA
>CM042198.1:7923247-7944685 GCA_023539305.1 Ilex asprella
TCCATTTGCATTTTTTTCTTTTGCAGTTGACGTTTCTGTTCTTGCAGTAGACGTTGTTCTTGCAGTAGACGTTCCTGTTCTTGAAGATAATATTTTTCAAACATTTCAAATTTTTTTTCATTCATTACCTTTTTATCTTCCTTCATATCTGCTAAGAGATTAACGAGTTCATCACCTCCAGCTTCTTTGCTCTTCGATTTTTGTAATCGCGCTTTCTCAGCTTTCCTCACAGGTGGCTTGTCTAAGGATCCATAGGACCCACCGTCATCTCCTAAATTTTTAGAGTCCGTTGTAGAAGGCGCGGAACTACCAGGAGTAGCATTATGTTTTGTTTTTAGCTTCTTTGTTTGGGAATCTTTCATCCATTTTGGTTGATACCTTAATTCATTCCAACAATGTTCAAACTAAAAAGAAGATTTATGGAGTTCCTTGTACAAGTTCTTGGTATCACGAATCTGAAAATTTTACAACAAAAATCATTAATTCGTCATTAAAAGTACAAGGTATGCATAAGAAAATATTCAGTCATACTTTATCTTTCTCTGTCAAGCCACTTTAATTTTGTCTTTCTATAAGCACCCACAAAATTTGTTGGTGGCTAGCTGAATTGTCGACCAACGATTCATCAAAAAATTTTGACAACGACTAGGACATGACTTAGGTTTGTATTCCTGGAAGAATTCGCAAACCCTTTGTCAATATGTCTTTGATTTTTGCTCATTTTCTTGCACAGCATCAAAACTAATATTTAAGTCATGCCGAGATTATCATAATATCTTCCTCTGATGTAAAATTGTCACCTCGTTGTTTTTTGGTGGTGGATTCTACTTGAAGAGATATTGGTGAAGATTTACCTATAAGCTCATCATCTAAATTTGTTCCATCATGCATGAGATTGGTGAAGCACGCACCATGTTGGAATGGATTCATGCGTAATGCCTATAAGATGAGACAAGTAGCAAAGTTCCCCTCAATTTATTAATTGTGATAGCCTACTATGGTTCACCAATTTATTAATTGTGATGCATTGTTCTAGCTTTCTTGTTTGAAAACCCTTACCCAGATCTCAAGTTAAAAGCACACAGGACATGATAACCACGGACAATAGCATGCAAGTCAAGACTCTTGTAAGGACTGATTACACACAAAAATAGGAGTACGATCACAAAAGAGTACAACCCTTTAAACCCAAGGTTCCTACTATCAATAGTTTGTCAATTAAGGACAAAAACAGATGAATCAAATCAAACAGAAGAAATCTATCACTCACCAAACCCTTCCTCATTTTGCTTAACAAGACAAAAACTTAAACTAAATCAACTTCCTACAGCCATCATCATCAAAACAACCAAAAATTTAGACTTCAAGAAAGTCTAACTAACAAAGGAAGGACAGGAGTTTAGGAGCTGTCAAGCAAATGAGCAAATATTTTGCCACCTTGAGGACAATGAGGTCCTCTGAACCACAAGGATTTAACAATGCTCCATTGAAATCCATCATTTCAAATTATTTAAGATGCCAAACAAGATTAGAATAAAGGAGGTTTTTAAAAATATTGTGCCAATATGTATATTGTGGTCAAATAATCCAGACAACGATTATGACCATGAACTAGCATGTATTCATTTCCCTTGATGATTGTGACCTATAGACCACAATATACAATCAATTAAGCAAGAGGGATATTGTTGATGTCTTGGTGTCCATTAATTTGCACAAGGGACTAGTTCATATTTCAGCAATGACATAAACTCGCCCTAAGTTTGTGTGTCGAATTCACCAAGACAACATTATATACATAATTTCAATGATTTTAACAATTAAAAAATACTCAAAGCATCAACAAATACCCAATCAAGCAAAGCATCAAACAAATACCCAAAGTATCAACAAATACCGAAAACAAATACATTCAGATCTAAAAAAAGAATTAATTTGATCTCCAAAAATTGAAATACATACATTCAGATCTCCAAAAAATCTGAATGTATGTATGAAACCCATACCTTGAAGTCGGTGGAGTTGTTGATAAAAAAAAAAAAAGTCGGTGGAGCCTTCAGTGGAGTCGGTGGAGCTGTGCTGAATATTGGTGATCTTGAAACATAGAGAGAGAGAAGGACAGTCGGTGGAGCTGTGGTGAATATCAATGAGACAGAGAGAGAGAGGGCCAACGAGGGAGAACGGCTAGCTACATCCAGCGAGGGAAAATGGGCTTATCTATTTTAGATAGCCCAATAGCTAGTCCCTTGGAGCAATATTTTGAAAAAAACTTATCTAAATTAGCTAAAGGGATGGGTTTACATAGCCCCTTGGAGTTGCTCTAAGTGATATATTTTGGCTCTCAATTATCTTGCATTATGTTTGATTTGCTCGGTTGAAGGCTTTTAGGAGAGCAATTGAGTTATTGGAGAAGCTTCTTGATGTCACATGGGAAGAGCTCCCTGATAAAATGGCTGCCGTTCGGCTATCTGGAATGGAGATCAGTGACCTGACAATGGAGCTCAGTGATCTGGGACTAGCATCAAAACTATGAATGCTTGTCTGCTAGTTGCATGATTTTATTTATGTTTGGTGAAACTTTATGGTAGATGCTCATTTGATTTCTTTTTTTTTTTGTCAGACCATCCGGTATCCGAAAGTCACTTTTGGGCTCCAACTAATCCGAATTCGAGCCGAATAAGACCACAAGGGCGGCAAAGCTCTCTCTATCGATCGCAGTTGCGTTCCCAAGACTCGAACTCGAAACCTTAGTTAAACTAGAATAGTCCCTCATCAACTGATCTACACAAAAATCAAATGATGCTCATTTGATTTCTGTGTAGACAGGAGATAACCCAAGGTGTTAGAAGCTCCACTCGAGCTGTCCGCTTGGCAGAGGAAAGGTTGCGCCAGTTGACAAACATGACTCCATCAGGTTACTAAGAATTCTCAACTTTCTTTTCCTTGACAGTGACTCCTAAAAGTTATTTGGAGTGATGAATTTTACTTCCATCTTTACTTGATTAGCATCGATGCAGGAGGTAGCCCCAAAGGAAACCTAGACAGCAGGCCACTGTTAGCTAGAACTGCAAGGGGCATACGGGAGGGGGTTGTTAAAGGACGTGCAATCTTACAAATATTCTTCACACTCACCAAATTTTCTAGGATGGCACTCAATTACTTCACTTCCCGAGCTAAGTTGTAGCTTTAAGAGCACAAGTTACATGGTAAGAGCAATCTAGAGACAGTTTTTGTAATATTTGTGCCACCCAGATAAGATTATTTTGGAGTTTTAATCTTTAGGTGGTGTGAAATGAGATTAAGGACCTACAATGTTGTGTCAAGGGAACTAGACAAGAAAATTGTCTTCCTCATTTTTGTCAAGTATTTGTGGGCATTGTTTTCTTTTCATTTCTTTATTTCATCTGTTGTGTTTAGTTGTCTTACAGTCATTGCATTATTATGTTAAGGTTTGTCACTTGCCAAATTTGGGACTGCCTAAGACCTTTTACTGGATTTTTTTCATTTCCTACGCAGAAAGGTTAACAAATATTTACACTTATCGCAGAAAAAAAAAGTTAACAATATTTACACATGTAGAATGTTGACAAGCTTGTTTTCTTCCCTTATTATTTCCAGCTGAGGCACTTGGTTTCTATGGCTATATAAAGTATAACTATAAACTAGTTTGAAAAGTTTTGCTCAGCTTCAGGTGTGACCTAACTTGAAAGTTTGAAATATTGGTGGTAACTTGTTTATCGTTAAATCTTGGGGAAAAATATAAATTTTGTGGTGTATTTTAGGATATTCCTGAAATTTAGTTAAGGAATATTGCTGGAAACTTATTTATGTAATCCCAACCTAATATCCTCCCAAAATCAAACATGCACCCCATTCCTTGCAATTGATTTGATGTGCTGCACAAATTGAGGCAAAAACTGAGATATAAACTTCCAAGGTCATGGAAATGAATATCTCTCAACAATATTAGTGTCCTGTCCAATTGATTGTACACAATCTTTGCTCTTGATAACATGTCTAAGAGAATTTTGTTATGAGAAGGAATCTCCATGACCACTAAGGGCCACATTTCTAGCAATCAAGTTCCCAATACCAAGACCACTTTTAACTCTAAATTGGGATAATGGGATACCAAATCCCAAGTAACCAAATGATCATGTTCAATTCTATTGGGCCCTTTACTTAACATCTTAAAGAGAGACACATAGTAAATGGGGATACTAGCCAAAATAGGTTGAATTAAAGTAAATCTCCCCATTTTAAAGTTCCAATCTACTCATCCAATTTTCTCCTCAACTAGATCCTAAAACCTCAATGCCAAGAGATTATAATCCAATGGGAGTCCAAAGCACTTAAGAGGTCACACACCACTCTCAATTTTATGTTTGATATAGCTTTACCAAGCATGTGGCACTGAAGGCTATGCAAGCTACTATGTTAATTTTCGGTACTTTTGTGCTTTGATATTGTACATGGTCCTCTGGTTGTTGATGAGAAGATGATCAAACCATTTACATGGACAATTAGTTACTAGCCGATCATTTGAAGAGTTCCTCTTTGAATTGTTCATATTCTTACTCTTTTTTCTCATTGCGGCCCATCTATTGATGGCATCTTTGACTGGTTAAACTTTGAACGTTTGGAATTTACTTGGCGGGTTCATTGGTGCATTTTGAGTTTGATCTTCTTGAATGTGTTTCTTCTATGCCATGTCTTGGTCAATTTGTAATGACAATGTCGTCTAAGTCTAAGAAGCAAATGCACTCAGGCGATGTATCGTGTCGGACACCGACACTTCTCAAGCACATTTCCAATATTCTTTTAGTCGTGTCAATACTTAAAAGTTCAATATTGGTTTTGGACAATGTCCGATACGCTTTTGGTGATGGGTCCGACAGTTCTTTAGGCCTTGTCTATAATGGAAAGTGCACAAATGTCGAAATGTAATTAACAAAGTTGAAAAATATGACAAATAACTATCTTCTACTATGACAAATGACAAATGCCATGTCTTGGTCATTTTACATATCATGCTAAAGATTTTCTTGCAATTTATTAATAAAAGTAAAAGATGCATAAAAGTCTTACTAAAGAAGACTTGGTAAGATGAGAGAAACCATTATATTTATGTATGTTTGCTATAGTTTGGCTATAAACAAATCGATTATGACTGACTATTGTGATCCCTTTGTCTATAGATTAACATTAGAGAACTACATGTAAGATTTACTTATTATGAAGTACTGTTTTTCCTGTGCTGTGAAATTTTACAATTATATAAAAAACACAATTATTTTTAGTGCATCGCCGTCGTGCCTGTATTCATTTTTTTTATCTTGTTTTGAAAATGCCATGTCCATTTATCCGTATACTCGTGTCCTTGTCCATAACTGCGCTTCTTAGGTCCATGTGGGGAGTTACTTGCTACCTGATCCTGTGATCCCCTCCCCCCTCTTCTCTGAATTGTTCATATGCAGTCATTTTTATGTCATTGATGCATATCTCTTGATGTATCTTGGAACGATTAGAATTTTAGCATTGGAATTTACTTGGTCGATTCAGCATTATGTTTCAAGTTTGATCTTTTTGAATGTGTTTCTTCTACGCAATGTCTTGTACCATTTAGTAATGACCAAGTATACATGAATTTAAAGTTTGTTGCTAGTTCACAAACACATTTATTAGGACTAGCTATTAGACTGAATCTGATAAATACTTTGCTGTCAATCGGAAATGATGTGACCAGTCCTGATTCTCTTTACGTCTATAATTGATGATGGAGTCAAAGTCAATGTCTTATAAGTCGCACATTGAATGAGGAGTCTGGTTTCAGTAGTACTATATCAGATGCCAAGTTTCTGTGTCCCTTTGAATGTGACCCTATTATCCTCTAAATGATCCCAAGAAGAGACGCTGGAAAAATTGGATGCTTTGTCAGGTGAATATTAAGAGAGACCTAGGTATTGTTTAAATGATTACATATGCATTACCCTGGTACAATTCCTTGATCCAAATATCCATACAATTTGCATAATTTTCCAACTAAGGTGAAGAATTTGGTGAATTCTCTATTAACTGCACAGAAATTGAAGTTACTTTTTTTTATTAAAGCTTTCCTTACCTTTTGAATCCCCCTTTTTTTTTTTTTTTTGTTTTCCTTGATGGGTTTTGAGTCCAAATCATTTTCCTTGCTTTCCATGCAAAGATATAACACAACTAATAATAGCGAAAGGAGAAGAATTGGTATTCGCGTAGGTGCAGTGTGCATTTTTATTCTTTTACTTTTCCTCCATCTTGATGCAGCCTGTTATTTTCCAATTGTATCTAATTTATAATTCTTCTGAAACATCCTTTTCAGGTCATGGATTCTCAGCAGAGGAAATGCAGTGTCATATTTGACCTCTCCTGCAATCTCACGAGGGTGCTAGAGTTTTGTACCCATGAGATACCTCAAGCATTTTTGTCAGGGGCAGATACAAACCTGCATAGGCTCATGGAATTGATTGTCTTCATTCTAAATTACTTAACTTTAGCAGCTGATCCTGAGCTTTTCACCTTGTGAGTTTCAATAAAAGTTGTCAATTTTTTGTGCAGTTGATTTTCATTTTACTCTTGTTGCACATTAAGTGTCTGTCTCTCTCTCTCTCTCTCTCTTATTCTCACCTCCTCCTTCCCGAAGGGGAAAAATAAAAAAATGAAAGTAACCTATGTCTTTTTGTAGTGATTTGTACCAGTACAACTGTAATATGTAGTACTGCTTAAGGTTCATATAATCTCCTTCCTTGATTCCTTTGCATGTTACTTCTGCAGGTCAGTTAGACGTCCTGGTCAAAATCCAGAGAAAGTCAACAGAGGCATGATTTTAGCACCTCTTGCTGGTATCATTTTAAATTTGTTGGATGCTAGTACTAAGACAAACTGCGGGAAGCAGAACGATTTTGTGGGGGTGTTTGCTAGTATGGACTGCCCCAATACTGTTCTTTGTGGTTTTCAGTCTCTCTTAGAGTACAACTGGGTTAGTACTGCAACCCCACTCTCCATATCTTTTCCTACAAACATGTGCACTAAACACTCATTCCTCTTCTGTCTACCCCTCTTCTCATTTTGATCAGGGTGCAATAATTTGTTCAGTGCCTAAGATCCCTCTTTTTATTACTGACACATAAGTTAGTTTACATTCATAAAATTGTGCATGTTTGATGCTCATAAGTAGGGCCAAAACTTCCCGAGTCTGGCTAAAGTTTGTTAATTTGAGTTATTGGGCAGCAACTGACCTAACTTGGGGAAACCCAACCAAACCGAACCTCTTGTACATTATGCATGCACTCATTGCATAGATCACATGTAATTACATCAACATACAATAGTTCAGCTCCGTATTATGTAATTGAAATAAGAATATATTGCTTTGATTGGTTTAGAGGTCTCTTATTCACTTAGAACATATCTTTCTGTAATTTCAAAAAATCTTTTGAACTTTGTTCAATAATGTCAATAATTCACGAGCAGCAACTATATGACATTCCAGGGAATGGTTCAATTTATGTTTGATCACATAACTGCCTAAGAAACTTTCTAAACCAACCTGAACAGTATGCCCATTTGACCTTGCTATATAGCCAACTGTTTGTTTGAGCAAGTCCAACTTGCTTTGTGCTGGTTTTGTTTGAAGGCCAGCAAAAGCAGGGTTGGGTTGGAGTTTACAGCCTGATATTACTTTCTGAGCTGTTTGCCCTATGGAACAGTGCTTGAAATTGACTGCTTTTGTAACTTTTCTTTTTGGTTCAAGTTTTTAGGAAAACACACATAATTAATTACTGTATCTCCTGTTGTGTAGAGCCGTCACCCATGTATTTTCCTTCATTGATAATGTTTAAAACTTTCCCCAATTTTTTTAATTTATTTTCCATCATTGGTAATGTTCAACTTAAAATTGCTGTTTGAGTTGCAAGTAAATCCTCCTAGAGTACCTAAAAATCTTGAATTTTGCTTGTAGGGATTTGCATGAAGAATATGAATTGGTTTTTCTGTGTTCGTTTATACCTGATTGGTCGTGTGTGTGCACCAACATCAGTGCTTGTGCGTTGTTTATCTTTCGCCCTCTTGAAATTTTTAGATGGCCTCAAACACTGTTTAGACTGGGATTGTATGTGATAAGTTTTAAATTTGTCCTTATCACGAATTTTTACAATATTGTTCAACAATTTGACAGGCTGGATCCTTCAGGGTAGATACTTATCTTGCGAAACTCAAGCAGCTAGAGGAATTCTCAAACCTCCTGATCTATCGAGCTGAGTTGCGGGAGGTTGAGAGGACGAGACGTGGGGGAGATACAGATGGTGATGACAGTGTTTGTTGCATATGTTATGCGTGTGAAGCAGGCAGCCAGTTTGTACCATGTTCCCACATATCTTGCTTCGGCTGCATATCCAGGCATCTCCTTAATTGCCTCGCTGAAAAGGCAGAATCACAATGGCCAAGCTTTTGTTTTTTGTGCAGACGGATGGTGATTGATGGATCGTTTAAGGAATAGGATAGAAGTTAGTTGTTAGGAATGTCACGAATTTGAGATAAGCTATTAAGGTGTGACAAAAAAGAGTATAATATCGTAAGTGTAGATTATTCATTAGGTATTGCAATGGAAAATATATTTTAATCAGTGTTTATATGGGTTTGTGTGAAAAAAGAAGGATTGGGAAGAAAACTCTATAAGAATTTTGTCGGGAAAGCTGAGGACATTATTTTGTACATATGAGGTGTAAAGGGGAAGGAAAATCTAAGTGTCTATCTCGGGTGTAAAACTTCAGTGGTTTTTTTAAGGACAGAATATCCACAAGATGTACACAATGCCCACGTCCAATTTCACAGTCAAATGTACACAATGCTAACTGTGAGGTGATCCCAACATACTCCATAGGTTTGACATGGCTAGTTGTCACTTGTACGAGGAAATTTTTTTGCACCAACAATGATGAAATTGATGCTAGTCAATTTGGGAATTAAGTGATTCTAATTAAGCAAATTTGTTGCACCTTTTCCCGACAAAAAAACTCTCATAGACCAAGGTTTAACCTGCACGAGGCAATTTGATGTAAACTTAAGCAAATAATTAGTAGGAATAGAATTGTGTACTTTAGACTAAGTTTATTCAGTATTTAAAGGAGTGTATCTAGACTTTTTAGTGTTTAGAATTAGAATACTGATTGAGAAGAATACTCGTCTCACCAAATGCGTGATTGAATTTTTTTATGTTTCCTTTCTCGTCAATCTATTTTTTAGGTTATGTGTATAATGTGCACCTTTGAATATGTAGTTTCCTTATCAACTGCTCATGACCTAGTCCTTATCTCTTAAATTGCATAGCCAGGGTCCCATTGGGGCGTTGATTTGTTCCATATGTTTTCCACGCATTTCCTTGGTCTGAACAAACTGCTCGGGAGCTTAGTTTGATTCACCAGAAATATTTGTGAGTGAATGGGATACTCCAACTAAAAGTAGAGCCCCGTATATACAGTCAAATAATAATACAAAGTGACCTAAACGTCCTTATGGTCTAGGCAAAATATAAAAGTCATAGTAAGGGTAAAAAAGAGAAAAGAAATCCTAATAAACTAGACTACACTCCAACACTCCCCCTCAAGCTAGGTGCAAAAATATCAATTAAGTCAAGCTTGACAACTGAGTCTCGAAGAATGGACAGAATGACAGGTTTGGTGAAAATATCCGCAACCTGATCACTGGTCCCCACAAACAATGGAGTGACAATACCACATCGAACCTTCTTCTGAAGAAAGTGAACATCGATCTCTATATGTTTCGTCCTCTCGTGTAATACAATGTCAGAAGCGAGCTGAATAGCAGATCGATTATCACAATATAATGTAGATGAAGAAGTCACTGAAAATCTCAATTCGCCAAGAATCGATCGTAGCCAAATAATCTCACATGTGCCAAGTGTCAATGCCCGATACTCTGTCTCTGCTGACGAATGAGAGACAACTGTCTGCTTCTTGCTCTTCCAAGAGATAAGATGAGTCTCTCGAAAAGCACAAAAGTCCATAGTAGATCGACCGTCACATGCTGCCCGTAATCTGAATCTGAATTATAGGCTAAAAATCCAGTCTGAGATCTTGATGCATAGAACAACCCAAGTCCAAGACAAGACTTGAGGTACCGAAGAATATGATGAACTGCATCAAGATGAGGCTGACACGGCCTGTGCATAAATTGACTAACTTGGCTGACAGTGAATGAAATGTCTGGCCTAGTGTTGGCTAGGTAGATAAGTCTACCTACCAACCTCTGATAGACAGTCGGATCTCTCAACTCCTCACCTTCAGCAGTAAGCTTCAGGTTTGGAATCATGGGTGATGATGCCGGTTTGCACCCCAGCATCCCAGTTTCTGAGAGAAGATTCATAACATACTTTCTCTGAGAAAGAATAATACCTCTACTGCTACGGGCAACCTCAATTCCAAGAAAGTACGGTAAAAATCCAAGATCCTTCACATCAAATGCGTCTACCTTCACCTACGCAGTCCTAGAAATATCATCTCCAGTAATAATAATATCATCAACATATACCAAAAGGATGATACACTGTCCAGAAGTATTTCGTCGAATGAAGCAAGTATGATCAGAATGACATCTGGTGAACCTTAAACGTAAAAATACACCACTAAAGCGAGAGAACTAAGCTCGTGGTGACTGTTTCAGTCCATAGAGATACTTACGCAGTCGACATACCTTTCCAGCATACTACCCCTCACCACAGAAGCCCGGTAGTGCATTAATATAAATAATCTCGTCCAGATCACCATAAAGAAATGCATTCTTCACATCTAACTGATGAAGAGGCCAAGAGTACTTCGCAGCCGGAGAAATAATTAATCGAATAGTAGTCAATTTTACCACGGGGGCAAAGGTAGCACTAAAATCACGACTTGGTACCTGAGTAAAGCCCTTCGCCACAAGTCTAGCCTTGTGACGATCAATAGTACTATCCACAAGAAACTTCAGGGTGTAAACCCAACGACAACCAACAGGCTCCACTCTTGAAGGTAAAGAGACAAGATCCCACATATGATTACGCTGAAGAGCGTCCATCTCCGTCTGCATGGCAAGAACCCACTGAGATTCCCGCATAGCCTCTGAAACAGAGCGAGGAACTGGCGTATCGAATAAGGTCATACTATAAGCTCGAAATGTAGGAGACAAATCATCATAAGAAATATAAGCAGAAATCAGATATAAAGTCTTGGCAGTCCAACTATAACGAACAACTGGACGACGATCACGTCGCGGATAACGACGCCCTAAATCATCATTCTCCACTGACAATATCTCATTAGGTAATGTAACTAGCTCAGTACCTGCAATCTCATCAATACTAACAGCAGGTGCATCAATATGCTCAACGAACTGAAAAGTATTACATGCATCGCCTGAGGTAGAGAGGACATCAGCAAGAGATGAGAGCGAAGGCGACGAATATAAACCTGCAAAGGAAGAGAGACTGGTGACTTGGTACTGACAGGGATGAGTGGCTCTGGAGGAGGAGAGACTGATGACTCTGAAGTGATAGTGACCAGTGACTCTGGCTCCTGTGATAACGAAAAATCAAAGGGAGTATCATCAACTAGAGAGGCAGACATAGAACTGGAAGAAAAATATGGAACATACTCAAAAAATGTAACATCTAGACTGTGATACATACGTCGCTTGACAGGATCATAACACCGATATCTCTTAGACTAATGACAATAGCCCACAAAGACACAACAAATTACTTTATCATCAAGCTTATGGCAAGTAGGAGACCGATTCTGAACAAAACATGTGCTGTAAAATTCGAAATAATAATAATAATAATAATTATTTTTATTAAAAATCTTAATTAAAAGGGTAAAAATAATAATTAATTGTTAAAGTACGGGTCAAAAACGTAAATTTTTTAAAAACATAATAAAGTTATACTATATTTATATAAGTGAAAGACTTTGAAAGTCTTTCACTTTGGTTTTCTGCTCCAGCCGGCAAGAGAGAGGGTGAGAGGTAAGTATATTTTATTTTCTCCTTTCTTTTTTTTTTAGATCTACGAAGATTTAACCGTTTAATCGTTTTAGGCCAAGAATTAAAGTTGCTCTACTCAGCGAAAGCTACGCAACGACACCAAATATCGTATTTTTCTCCAAAGAAATATCTAGTATAAAAATTTAAGCCTAAAACTTGGGAAGCTGAATTTGGGCTTTCTTTCAAGTCTATTACGCGGGCTCACGCTACAAAAGGTAGGGTTTCTCCTATTTAGATGTAATTTCAACCTAAAATATGGCATGTGAAATGGGTAGGGCAAGGGTGTATATCACATGTTAGGTCTTGACTAGTATAACTAGTGGGTCAAATATAGGATTTATAATTAATTTTATAATTAATAAAATCCTATTATGATTAACTTGGTATAAGTTAATGTTAGCGATTTAAAGTATGTTAATTGTACATTAGCATAACCTGATGTTTTTAATGACATATCAAGTCTAAGAAAATTATTAGCTTGCTATGTGATTATAAAATAATATGTATGTTAAATGATTATTTGACATATGATTATTGTGGTTGACTGGTGCTTATGTTTATAGAATTAATAAACATGTTGCCATGTTGGAAGTAATAAACATGTTATTTATGTAAATTGATTATGTCTCTTGGTATTTATTTAAATGCCTAAGTGAATACAAGTATGTTGATTATCTTACATAACATGCTTGAGATTGTGTTAAAAATGTCATTATATTGCATTCATTATGTAATAGACATTACAAATGGTATCAAAGGCAATTACACATTGTATTGCATTATGCATGGGGTGCACTACATTCATGGGCACTGACATGGGTGGGAGTGTGTGCATGGTATGAAATCAATCACCACATAGGTGGTTGATCGTGGGCTCGGAAAAGTCGCACCAAGGTACGGCTGAGTCGCATGGAAGATTAAATGGATAAATGTGTCGGGGATAGCAAGAAGGGTTAGATTCTCCCTTGGGTGCAAGACCCGCTTACTTGGTTTATACACTTTTCGGTGGTGCAATTCCAAAAAAGTGTAACGGCGTAAACGGAGCCGCAGATGAGATGTCCTGAAGATCCGTTGATTCTCCCCACAAAGACACAAGATAATAAATTAATTAGTCATTGAGTGTACATAACACCAATGACAAGGGGCTTGGAATGCCCGGATACATACGCATGACATTGTATGTGTTGTTGGAGCTCGGGATGGGGCTCAGTGTTGGTATTGCTTGGGTGAGTCTCATCTCATGGCATGACATGATTTATGACATTTGTTCATAATAAACATATTTGAATGAATGCATGAAATGATTGTTACTTGCGACATTTCATATGCATTTAGGTTGAGAGGAATTCTATATAGGTGTTATCCTATTGAGCGTTGGCTCACCCTTTATAGAAACATTTTTCAAGTATCAGTCAGACATCTACCGAAGGCGAGGCCATGGGCCCGCTTTGACGACAGAGCCGGTCTGTGGCTCTTATTTTGACTTTGTAGTCCCTTGTGTATATTTATTTTTGGCCTTGTATAATTTTTTTTGTAACAAAAACTTCGTTTATATTAAAAATGCATGTAAATGGGACTCTTTTAAAATATTCATTCTTTGATGAATGAATGAATGTACGTAGTGATGATAATTATGGTAGTATCCGATAATATGCAATTAAGTATGATAAATAGACCCGGTGTGGTCAATATTGTATATTGGACCTCAGATGGGTCAATGGCGTATGATTTTACAGGTTGTAATTTGGGTAGAGCTCCTCGTACAAAAGAGACTCTGCCCGAATTTTGTTAAGTTACGGATAATTAGGGATACCCGGATTTTGGGGCGTCACATGTGCAGCCAAAAATACGAGGGGGCACCGAAAAAAGTGTCCGCTCAGGGAATAAGACCTATAAGGGAGCACTATGCTGAATAACATGACTCGTTGTACGATTACACAAAAAGGTAGAAGTCAAAACAGCAAAATGTCAATAAGATTTTGGTATCCCCATACCTCTAAGCATACAATGGACCATCCCTATCAGACTCCTATTTTTCCTTTTAGTAACTCCATTTTGCTCAGGAGTATATAGACAAGTGAACTGTTGAAGGATACCCTGAGAAGAAAGGTGAGATACTAAGGTATCAAACACATATTCCTTGGCATTATCCGAACGAAGAGCACAAACAATGACATCGAATTGTGTTTTAATCTTGTAGAGAAATTGAGTGATGACAGGGAGTACATCAGATTTCCTATGCAAAAGGTAGACTCAAGTACAACGGGTATGGTCATCTATAAATGTCACATAATATCGAGCACCTGATAGAGCAGTAACAGGAGAGGGTCCCCAAATATCAGAATGTTTAGGTCAAATGGTTTGGGTGACTGGTGCATACGAGGAATATAACTGGTCCGAACATGTTTTGATAGGGAACAGATAACACAGTCAAGTTTACCACTAACAAAACTTTGTTCAAAACAGGAAATAACATACATAAATATTTAAAATTTGTATACCCAAAACGATCATGTCACAACTGAACAGTTTGTGATGAAAAATCATAATGACAAGCACTAGGTAAAATACTAACATGCAAGCTAGGAACAGATAAAGACAAAGCAGGTGATGAAGGTGGAGGTGGAGAAACTGGTGAAACCAGAGGTGGATCGCCTAGATAATACAACCCATCTCTCTCATGTCCCCTGATAATAATTCTCCTAGTACTCAGGTCCTGTAAATAACACGAATCAAATAAGAACACAACCGTACAGTAAAAATCTTTGGCTAACTGATGTACAGATAATAGATTCATGGCTAGCTTTGGCGCATGGAACACCGAACGTAATGTAAAGCCATCTGAGTGACGAACTGTACCCCTACTAACAATAAGGGACATGTGTACCATTTGCTAACTGAACCAGAGTATATAACTGGTCGTCAAAAGAGGTGAAATGATGGGTCTCACCTGTCATATGACCATTCGCACCCGAGTTCAACATCCAAATGGGAGACGGACTGACGCAAGTATGAAAGGCACAAGGAATACCTGTAGTAGTCATAGCAGTAATAGTCGAACCTCGAGAAGTCAGGACTGACATAAGTATATCCAAGCGAGAAGTGATAGCATTCAAATCACTCTGCCAAGAAGGATCAATAGTAGTAGGAGCAATGACTGTAGGTGATGGTGCCTCAGCAATGGTAGCAGTACGACTGCAATGAGGCGACTTAAGCTCCGGATGGAGCTTCCAACAAGAAGTCTTGAGATGCCCGAGTCGGCCATAATAATCACACTGACGAGAATCCCCATGTCTACGTTGATGTGGGGTACTATGCCGGCGTTGGGCCAAGCACTGTCGACCCCTATACCCAGTGTAAGTACTAACAAATGTATCAATGGTAGGGGTCTCAACTCCCTCAGTAGTAGTCATATCATCAAATAATACTAGGGCACCCGTGACAGAAAAATAACTCAAAGATAAATAGAGAGATAAAATAAGTGAAAACAATATACCTTCCGTCGAACAATAACGACAGATAAAGAAGGTCCAGAAAATTCTCAAATAATTAGGTCACGGTGCCCAGAAATCTAAAAAATATAAATAATAGATCTACTGCATCAAGAGCAAATCAACGGATAAGAGGATTCATCCCCTCTGAAAAGGTCATACGGTTCCAAATAATCAAGCGTACGAAGGCAAAACACAAAGCTGTGACGAAGAGCACGACTCAGTAGTGGACTGGTTCACTGGAATGGGTTGTTCGGTTTGGCAGGTTTGGTGGGCTAATGTATGGGTTTAATTTATTGGGTTGGGGTTTTGGAATTTTGGGTTTGATAGGAAATCGGTGCTTTATTTATATTGGTTGGAATCTATTGGGTTTATTGGGTTGGTTTTATTGTTTGTTGGTTTGGTGGGCCGGGTTTAGTTTTAATATGTCGGTGTGGTATATGTTGTTTCGGCAGGCAGTGTATTGGTTAATGTATTGGGTTTGGAGAGTCTGGTGGTTTCGCTGGGTAGTCGGTGTCGGTGATTGAGGTTGTTGTCTGGTTGGTGAGGCTGATTTTGTGGGGTACAGTTGGTGGGTTTTTGTGGGGTGCAGTCGGTGGGTTTTCGATTTCTAATTCTGCTGGTATATGTTAGTGGCTATTGGTTGTATGAGGCTGGATGGTGGTGATTGGTGATGAAGGCTGCTGATCGCCGGTGTTAGTCTCTTCGCTGGTTTGGGTTTGGACAGTCAAGTATTGGGTTGCAGGTAGCAGATGTACTCAGGTACTAGGGATGATGTTTCGCTGGTTGGCTGCTAGGTTGTCGCTGGCAGGAGTGGCTACTAGGATGTTTTGTTGCTGGGGTGTGGCAGTTTGGTGGCCTGACTGTCACTAGTAGGTGTGGCTTTGCTGTTGATTGGTAGTGGCGGTGGTGTGGCTGGTGGCAGCTGAGTGGAATGATGGCTGTTGGGAAGGTGATGAAGGCTAGGTTAAGGTTAAGGTTAGGGTTAGAGTTATGGCTCTGATACCAACTAGAAATATTTGTGAGTGAATGGGATACTCCAACTAAGAGTAGAGCCCTGTATAGATAGTCAAATAATAATACAAAGTGACCTAAACATCTTTAAGGTCTAGGCAAATTATAAAAGTCATAGTAAGGGTAAAAAGGAGAAAAAAAATTCTAATAAACTAGACTATACTCTAACAGATTCCAACTCTGGTCGACTGATATTGCTGCCTACTCGATTGGACAATATTTGGCTCGACCAGAGGCACTTTGTTTTTACCATTTTTTTGGTCATGTATCTTATGTTACGTGTCTATATTAAATGGTCTAATACACAGGGTATTTATGAACCCTTCATTTTGGTTCTTTGCATGAGGTTATGGATTATTGATTATGGGTAGAGGTGGCAAACGGGTGGATTGGGTTGGTTATGAGTTAGGCTAAAATAAATTTAATATAATTTTCACTCACGTAGTAAATAAGTTATAATGGGTTGGGTTTATAACAGACTGAGTTAAACTCATTAACTCATAAATCACACACACACACACACAATTACACCAAAATTAACAGACACTGCTACATCAAAATACATACATACGCATATACTATTACACCAAAATACACACACACTACTACACTAAAATACACACACACAATATTACACCCAAATAAATACACACTACTACACCAAAAAACACACACATAATATTACACTAAAATACACACACTTACATCAAAATACACAATATTACACCAAAACACACACACAATATTACATCAAAATACACACACACTCAAGAGCAGAGGGAGGCTAGGGGCAGGGTGGGCACTTGCCTCCCCGCCTCAATTTTTTTTTTAGTTAAGTATATATATTATATATTTGTATAATATATTATTTGTGCCACCCAAAATCCAAGGTAAAAATATTAAGCACACATTATTTACCCAAAAGAATTAAAAAATTGAGTCCAATATTATCTACCCAAACTTATTAAAAAATTAAATATTTGACCTATCACAATCCACCCAAACCTATTGAAAAAATAAAACTTTTAGCCCAACATTAAAAACAAAATTTTTGGCTCAACATTAAAAATAAAACTTTTGGCCCACTTGACTAAAACCTATCATATCTTTTCTCTTTTTTTTCTCTCTGTCTCATTCACTCTCAATTGACCACTGCTCAGTGACAAGAAAAAGAAAAAAAAATAGAGAGAAGTTCAGCACAAGACAAGCTTAGTTCCTTGAGTTTTTTTGTCCTTCCTTGCACTGACACAGTTACACAGGGCCACCACTATCGACAAAACTCGCAGAAGTAAATACTCTCTCTCTCTCTTTCGGCTTTGATTTATATAGACCAGATTTTTTGGATTTTTTTTGTTTTTATTCATGGCTACAAAACATGAAGAGAGAGAAAGAGAAAGAGAAAGAGAGAAAACCAGTGGGTAGGCGCGTTTGTAGTAACAGGGAGACCAGTGGGATTAAAATAGAAAAAAGGGTATAAAATCCCTAGTTGCAACTAAATAACGAATAATTTTACTACGGATTTGTGATTGTGCGCATTGATAGAGAATTAGTGAAAAATTAATTTATATTTAATTCAAATACAAAATTTTAGTGATTTTAAAAATTTTATATTTTATTGAAATATATTATTAGGTTAAAAATGTACTAAATTTTTTTTGTGTCTTTTTGTTAGGATTTTGTTTCGACTAAATAAAAATTGAATTTACTATTTCACAATAATTTTGTTTTGATTCTTACTTTTTTGTTATTTTTGAACTGAATTTTTTGGTATCAATTTTGGCTAAATAATTTTTTATACCAACTATATTTTGTCATCTCATAGATATTCATGGTTTCGTCCTTGACAATATATATATATATATATATATATATATTGATAGTTTTGTATGTTAAATGAACTTCATGTATCAAATATAATATAATAAATATAAATATATTATATAGTGTGATTGATTAGAAGGAAAAAAATTAGAGTGCGTAATTAAAGTGTCCACCTTGACCAAAATTCTTGGCTCCAACCCTACACACACTACTATACCAAAATACACGCATACATGCACATACATACTATTACACTAAAATACACACAGATACTATTACACCAAAATACACACACTACTAGACCAAATTACATACACTACTACACCAAAATACACACATACATGTACATATATACTATTACACCAAAATACACACACATACTATTACACCAAAATACACACATACTATTACACTAAAATACACACACTTATACCAAAATACATACACTACTACACCAAAATACACGCATACATGTACATACATACTATTACACCAAAATACACACCAAAATAAACACACACTAATCAACAAAAAAATATACACAGTGTCATAAAAAAGAAATGGAAATGAAAATGGTGGTGTCAAAACAGAGGAGGAAACAAAGGGAAGTACTAG
Source organism: Ilex asprella (assembly GCA_023539305.1). NCBI lineage: Eukaryota > Viridiplantae > Streptophyta > Magnoliopsida > Aquifoliales > Aquifoliaceae > Ilex > Ilex asprella. The sequence continues at coordinate 7,942,261 of CM042198.1, forward strand.
TGATGCACGGGATGAAAGTAAGAAACGAGTTGAGGCTAGTCCAAAGCCTCCTGAGCCTCCAAAGGACTACATTCATGTCAGGGCAAGGAGGGGTCAAGCTACTCACAGCCATGGTTTAGCTGAAAGAGTAAGCTTTGTGAGCTAATTCCTTGCCTATGCACTCAACAGTGCCATCCCATGTGTCGTATCATAATCTCATCTTGTCATTTGATCAAATCCGACGAGAGAAGATCAACGAATGAATGAAACTTCTCCAAAATCTTGTACCAGGTTGCAATAAGGTGTGCAGAAATGCTTATGGTTGAAATTAGTTTTTAAGAAGGAAATTCAGTGGGTACCTATATTAAATCCGATTTAACCCATAAATTTAAACTAAATAATAGTATCCAATTCATTTTTAACCCAAATTAATAAAAACAGGTACCTAACTCATTAATTTATAGACGAATTAAGCGAGTTAGTGAATTGTGGGCAAGAATTGCCACCCCTAATGATCATTGTTTGATAAAGTCTCATTTTTTTCTCTCTTTCTTTCTCTCCCTTTTATTTCTCTCTCATTTTCTTCCTCTTGTTCCTCCTCTTCTGCCACTATTTCTTAGCTACTGTTTTACGTGTAGGGGCTGAATTTATAGGCATTTAGAGGAGAAGATGACATGGACACATGACACTTATCCATGCTAGTACGCATGCACTACGACAAGTGTCCCGACACTCTGGTCCACACTTAAAACCCACCATGCCATGCAAAGTGACCCATGTGTAGAAAACTTGTCAAGCCCTTAATTCACCCTACACAACACTTTTCCACACTTAAATAGTCATTGAACTCGTCTTTCCGCAAGCAATTCATTTTTTCTAGTCCATGTATGTACTTGAAATTTTCAAAAAATAGATTATATTGATCACATAAAATTCTAATCCTCAATAATCCTTAAAATTTCTTTCCCAATTTAAACTCTTATTCTATCAAATTTCAGAATGTCACAATAGTTTCTTATGTATAAAAGATAAAGACTATAGTACAAGATATATGACATTGCATGCTAACATCGAATATAAAACTTTGTTATTAGTCTAAAATGTGAAATGAGGTTGCTCAATAGGTAACAATAACGACTATATAGTTCTATCATGTTACTTGTATTTTCACTGTGTAGAGTTGGATGGCTAATTTTTACAGAAAATAAATTACACGTTGCTCGCTTATATTACAACCCTAATTTTATGGTATTATTTCAATTACTAGTTAGAGTGAGGATTGAAATTCCTAACATTTTTTACAAATCGTTAGATTTTGAATTAAAATAAATATCACTTCTAAGTCTAGAATATTGTGCACAAAATTAATTGTGTTTCATATTTAATGATATATAGGCTTTTGAACCAAATTACTTAAAATTATTTGTTCTCTGTTTTTTCTATTAGTTTTGTTGATTTTTGTTGTCTTATTCTTAGAAAGTATACAATGAGTTTGAATAACAATTTACAAACAAAATAGAAATTACATCATATTTTTAAAGGGAGAATTACATATAGACCTCATAAAATTTGTCACTTAATCACTCAGACTCCTTGATATTTGAAATATTACACATAGATCACCTGAGGTTTGTACGCGTGTAACACTTAGATCCTCGCGGTTAAATGTCCGTTAGTATATTTGTTAGTAAATAACACCTATACCCCCTAAAAATTGTAGGCATATAATACTTAGACTCTTCAAGTTTAAGTTGTTATGTTTAGACCCAAAATACTTTAATCAATGATAAAATATCAAATATTTTAAATTTAAAACTAAAATTCATGTTCTATTGTATTATTTATTGAACTAAAATAAAAAATAAAAAATCAAATTTTTCTTAAAAAAATCGTAATTAATATACTATTGTACTATCTATTGGAATAAAACTAAAAACTCAAATAAGGGGTCTAAGTCATTTATAATAGAATATGAATTTTACAACCAAAATTCATGTTCTATTATGTCATTAATTGAAATAAAATCAAAAATAAAAATCTATTTTTTCTTAAAAAATTATAATTAATATACAATTATACTATCTATTGGAATAAAACTACAAAAATAAACTAGGGGTCAAATTGTAATGAACACTATATATTCTAACTTTAATTGGGATAATGTGGTAGTTTAATTTGATCGATTAAACGATCAAATTAAATTTCAATAAATAGTATAATTATATACTAATTATGATTTCTTAAGAAAAAAATTAGATTTTTATTTTTGATTTTATTTTAATAAATTTCATAATAAAATATGAATTTTAGTTGTAAAATTTAAAATATTTGATATTTTATTTTTGATTGGAGTATTTTTTATTTAAATATAACATTTTAAAGTTGATGAGTTCAAGTATGATATACCTACAAATTTTAAGGGGTCTAGATGTAATTTACTAATATA
>CM042198.1:7949902-7969400 GCA_023539305.1 Ilex asprella
CAAGTGTTACGTATGTACAAACTTCAAGGGGTCTGTATATAATATTTTAAATGTTAGTGAGTTTGAGTGATTAAGTAATAAATTTAAGGGGATTTGAGTGTAATTCTCCATGTTTTAAAAGAAAAAAAATCTTCTTTGAATAATAAACGAGAAAATTACAATTAGACCTTAAAATTATTCTCATATTTCATGTTGTCTCTTAAACTATCCATTTTATCATATTGTACCTCAGACTATATAATCATTCCAATCGTTACTTCTCTGTACATTTTGTCATGACAAACTAATGAAAAATGGAATTTTATAACTTTAGGTATGTTATCTTTCCGTTCTCATCTAGTGGAAATTCCATTTTCAGCCAATTTTCAATGAAATTTGGGTAAAAGTTAAAAATTGGTGCAATGTGAAATTTACGTTCAGAAAATGAATTATTTAGGGATGATGTGGAAAGGAGGCATAATTTAGGGGGCAAAATGTAATTTGGTGTAAATAAAATTCTTCTTGCAATGCTTGGTTCTAGGTAGATATTAAGCCACATGCACTCTGTGCCTGTCACCAACACTACGTGCCATGTGTCGCCCGGCCTTCTCTCAAAACGTACTGGTCCGTCGTCTGAATATACCAGACTTCTCAAGTGCTTTGCATCAGCTCTGCCTCCAAGGTCATCATGTCACGCTTAATCTCCTCAAGGCTTTCTATCTACAGAATCTAGTATGTTTGCTTTAACTTCGGCTCTTGCTACTATCTCATGTTATCAATTTTTTTTCTTTCTAGTGCATGTCTCTGCAGCATTACAAATTTCCTTTCTAAGAACGTTCACACGAAACTTGGTGGTCTAGATTTTGTTCTGCTTTATCCAATCCCAATATTTTTGCATATAAGATGAAGATTAATGCGGTTTTTTTTTTTTATAAATTTCGCTTCATTCATGGCTTCAATATTTTTTTTCCAGTTATTTGAAAAATTGGGGCAATTCTGTTTGGCTGTTGAGAAAATGTAAGATGATAATCATTTTCTTCTCTTTTGTTTCATTGTCTTTCATTTGTAATTGAGGAAGCTGGTTAGTGGTTACGGGTTTTATAAAGCACAACCACGGGAGGGAAGGTAGAAGAATTGGTTTAAATAATCAATGCAGGTTGGGATGATCTGAGTACCCTGGACCATCTTTTCCTGTCTTTGTGGGATCTTTTTTCTACAATCAACCATTTCGCCCCTGCAGGATCTGGTGGAAAAGGAATTTGGCAATAGACCAAATGGTATTGGAAATCCCCAAGAATGTAGGTGTTGTCTTGTGATAATCTTGGTATTATTTTTGTTTCCTTTCTTTGGCGTGCCCCGTCCTAGAAGGTGTTGGCATGAAAATGCTTGATTTAACTTCAGTTATTCCTAGCATTGGCTCATCTCCTTGGTTGATTTTGTCTAATATTGAACACACGGACCGTTAGGGTTTATCAATATGTAGATGGTGATACTATCGTTTACCCTGACGGATTGAAGTTGCAAAATTGATCCCTTGTACTCTTTTGTTTCTAATTTCTACGTGGAAAATCCAATGTTGAACCCACTGTGGAAAGACCAGCCATGCTTCTGACTCTGTGCTGTTAATCATTGGTGCTAGAGTCGAATTCATAGTTAATCCTTTGTGAATTTCAAAACTAAGTTGCATTTTTTGGTATTTTTTCTCAAGATACATCTAATATGTTGGCAATGAAATTGGAAATGTATTTTTTATGTTGTGGACTGGTGGGTTTATGAGGATCATCATCACATAAGTTTCCTTCTCTTCCAGCCTTTTAGGTTTATTCTGTTGATCGTTTTCTAGTGATCATACTAATTTCTTCATTCTATCTGGAATAGTACAATGGCTGCATCCAGAAATGCTAGATTTTTGTCAACAGAGTTTAACAGAACCGATGAACCTTTTAGAGTTGAGGAAGCTGAGACAGTAAATATGCCCCCACTTCCAACAGAAAAGGTATTCTAATGGTGTTGGGCATAAATTTCTATATTACCGTAAGAAATGGTGGACGTTTGCATCCAGGGTCATATGTAGTGATTTTTTCATTTCTTGTTTCAGTTACTCGTGCTGGGCGGAAATGGATTTGTTGGCTCGCATGTTTGCAAAGAGGCGTTAGATCGTGGTTTGTCTGTTGCTAGCCTCAGCAGGTATTAGCTTCATGTTTGTAATGGTTATTTGTTGATGAGCTTTCAAGGAATATGATATTTATCTGAGAAATTAGTTTGAGTTAGTTGTCTGGATATGCCATCTCTTTGTGTCTTTTTTTTGGTCTGACATCTGTTTATGCCTTGCGTGCCTATTTTTTAGGTGGTTTAGTGTTTGCAATGACACACTATAGAAGATTGTAATTATTTGATTTTAGTTATATCATGTATTAGGGTACTATACGGTGATAGTTGCTGTTTTTCTTGATAGAGTTGTAGACATGTCATTATATAATGTTAAGCAGGCAGTTTTGTTGAAGATATCTTTCAAGCTTTTTTAGTAAGGTGGTTTATAATATCAGAATTGTTCTATTGGACATGAAATATTGTTGATAGTTACAATATTTGTTTCATACAATTGTAAGAAATTGATTATATGAGCTCAATATGAAGTTTTGTTGAAGAAATCTTCAGATCAAGACTAAAGACTTATCTTTTAGTTATCCCATTCCCAGGGCCATGTTTATTCTGCAACACTGAGAACAAATATTCCTGTTTTCACTAACCGACTGTCATGTGGTTATCTATGTATGACTGGCGTTGTATATAACGGAAAGTTTGTCGAATGTTGCAAATTAAATTTTCTAAGCAAAATATAGGTCATAAGGATCATCTGATTGGAACATATACTAGATTTCCTTTTCACCTTTTTTTTTTAAAAATTTTTTTTCCAGAGAAATAAGTGAAGATTGTGCTCTTGAATTTATCTTTTATAGAAGTGTATGGGTACTCCGAGGACACACGCCGTTATATATAACCTTTGTTCAAGGTTATATTATGAATGTTAAAATCACAAGATGTTTGTAAAGCTACATGTTGAAAGAAACTCAAGTAACTGAACTAGAGTCTTCAAGGACTTGCTTAAACTGTTTGGGGAAGGTCATATAAAACTTATTTCGGCATTTTGTTGTGTTAAGGGCTGTACGCTTTGTTGTGTTACAACTTACAGCCACCATATTTTGTTGACTACCTCAACCCATATTAACTTTCGTGCAGGATAGGGTTTATTACTTTATAGGCTTTCGGGGTAGTTCTGATGAATTTAGGTGGTGCGCAGGAAAGAAAAATAAATAGCAAGGGTAAGATAACACTTGGATTCACACACAAGGGTTAGATTTGCAAATTCACCAAGTAAAAATGAAGGAAACACTTGTTCGAAATCATGACATCTCACCAATTTTTAAGAACTTAAATATTATTGTGCAAATATACATCACATAGGACAATCTATAGTTGTACTTACTATTTTCTACCCTTTAAATTCAATTTAAGGGTGTTTTAGTTGTTTCTCTTTACATTACTCACTTGGTGATTAGTTCTCAATGTTGTAATTATGAGTTTCGAAAACTATAGCCCCTAGATTGGCTATTTAAGTTCAATTTCAGTGTGCCCTCTTTATAGTTTTGTTTTGGTCATTTTTATTACTTCTTTTGAACAATAGTAGCATGAATCGTAAATTACACAAACTGTTAATCCTAATTCAAGTGGCCAAACAAACAACCAGATGGTTTATGTTTTAATAATTAATTAGACCATCATTCACAAATTCAACAGAGACTTAACTTACAATTTTTTACACATGAATACGATCAGGGATGCACTTAACTCAAATAGCAGGCCACTAATGAATAGAATGATTTATGGTGATTTGGTCACACAAGACCTACATCCACTCTTTTCTACTTCCTTGGTTGAGCTTACACCTACCATAAGGGGCTTTCTAAGTTCAGCCCAGCTAAGTTGTAGATCAAAACCCAGTCAATCCACTAGCCGACCTAGATAAGCCCTCACAAGGCTCTTAATGCATTGGATCAAGGTTTTGTTCATAAAGTGCATAAAATTTTATTAGCGTTCGCTACCATACATGGAGAGATCCTTTTACATGCTCACATCCTAAATAAGCAGAAAGGTTCACTCACTGAAAGTAAAAAAACAAACAACACAAATTGACATAAAGTAAAAAAAGAAACAACACAAATGGAAGATTGCTGCTAGTTATGACATAGATATGAAAGATGCAAGAAATTTTATCAGAGACTACTTTGGCTTTCTCAATTCTCTTAGGAGTTCGTTTTTATTTTGTTTGAATTTGACACTTATATGATGTTAGTCAATAATGATTTGTGGAGGGCATCTATTGTGGAGAACAGGCTATTGGATTCATATATGGGCCACTTCAATTATTATAGGCTGTTTTTTCTCCCCTTCTCTCTATGTGCTCAGCTAGGTAGGCGTGGTTACTCACCGGGAGGTCGACGTGACATTGTCGGACACATGTGACATGGCCGGACACTTGTCCGACACTCATTCAAGTGTCTTGAACACGAAAATATATTTTTTTCCAACTAGATACGGCTCGGATACTTGGAGATACAGAAGGGTAATATCTGTTATGTTAGAAAATTGAGAGGGCTAAAATGAAAAAAAGAAAAGAAACGTCATTGTTTTTAGGGCTGGAAAAAGAAAAAAAAAGGGGGGGAAATGTCATTGCTTCGTTCCCAGTGCAGAATTGCAACAGAGAGAAGAGGAGAAGAAGAAGGTTTCTACGATCGAACCAATCTCTAGATCTGCTTCGGCAAGGAGGAGAAGAAGAAGAGAAGAAGAAGGAGAGGGAAGATCAGACCATGGTTACTACAATTCACTAAACCCTTAATGACCCACGATCTGGGTACATCGATCCGAAACGTGGTGGGTTCGCTATCCAGATCACCAAAATTGACGACCCCAAATTGCAAAACTAACCCTAAATTAATTCGCTTAGAATATGTAGCACAAATGTAAAATACATATTAGTTGACTACATGTATATAAATTTATAATTATATATTATTTTAGATAGCAGAAAATCAAGCACAATTATAAGATAAATGGTAACTAACTTAGTGTTTATGAATGTTTTATAATATATAATGTTGTATATTAGTGAAAACAATTCACATAAGAGTTTCAAAACGAATTGCGACCCAAAATATCGTACCAGCTAAACCTACCCCCATCGTACCACGTACCTAAGAAAGTGTCGTATCATATACCTGTACCTGTACCACGTACCAAAGCGATCTGATCCAGGTAACATTGGACCAGACCTATGAATCTCCAGATTTGCGTCAGCTTTCAAGCAGTGTCTCTAGATCTCCAGTTCTGCGTATCAAGTTATTTTTCTATTTTTTAGGGTTTTGCTACTTTTGTGTTTTACATGTTTTGGGATTGATTTTTCTATTTAGGTTTGGACTTATTTGATTTGTTAATTTGATTGGGTTAGGGTTTTAGGGTGTTCAAATTTTGAAGATATTTTGGGGATTTTTTTTTGTTAATGGGCTGCTGATTTTTGGTGTGTATTTGATTCCGAAAATTGCTCAATGCTGATTTTTGCCGTTTATATATGTAATTTATTTTTTGTGCTTTACACTCTATTTGTTTTTATTGGTTACACTCATTTATTTGTTATTGGTTATGATCAATGTTGTTATTATATATATAAAACTGTATAATATTATTTTAATTGGCCGTATCCTCGGCTACATACCTGTGTCTTATATTTTGAAATTTTGCCGTATCTTCGTGTCCGTATTGTATCGGATACCACATTCGTGTCCTTATCTTGGCTTCCTTGGTGCTCAGATTACTGACTATTCTTACTCTGTGTTCTTAAACTGGTTGTGTCTTTTTTGTAGGTCTGGAAGGTCATCCATACAAGAATCTTGGGCCAACAGTGTGACTTGGCATCAAGGTTTGCCATCTTTCATTGCAAATTTATTGTTTACATTATGCTTAAGATGATACAAGGACTCTAACCATCATTACTCCCTGCTTACAGGAAATTTGTTTTCGGCTAATTCATGGAAGGAAGCATTTAAAGGAGTGACTTCTGTTGTACGTCTTGCCTTAAACTTTTGACATTTCTGCGTTCGTGTTATAAGAGAATGATCATTACTCGTGTTTATTACCACAATAGTGAAATAGAAACATTAACAAAGGATAAGGGAGCTCTGAATTCTTTTTTCCTTTTTTCTTGTGTCTTTTTAGCTGTATCATGCTTGTCGTCCTAAAAGAGTAATAGAAAAATTGACAAAGAGTAACAGAGCGCTGAATTCAAATTTTTTTTTCTTCATCTTTTTAATGTTATCCTATTCGATACAATGTGAAGTTCTGCAATACATCAAAACTCGTATTCTTTATTGTTCAACTTGAGGTGTAGCAGTAGACCAAATGTTTGTGACAACATTCTTTTTGGTAGTTCTATCATTGATTGATCAGACTGAATTTGTAATTTTCTTTTATTGCTTTTTTGTTGGCATGCCCGAGTATTCATTCTATGAGCAGCTTAGCTGCCATTATGCATGTGTGCATCACCAATGATCTGAAACATTAATACAAGATGCAGACCAAGGATCAAAATTGACTAGGGGTTGAAGCTTAATTTATACCCCCAAGTCATAAAAGCATAAGCCAACTGCAGACGGTAGTTCTATGGAGAGATATAGGTGAAGATAAATTTATATTGTTTATTGAAATTTGATGAGTGCGAATAGTGGTCACCCTGGACCTGATGTATTCAACTTACAGGTCCCAATTAGGCAATCTTGGGCATAATACTCCTAGTTTTAGGTGTGGAGTGACTTAAATTGCACATTTGTTGATGCCTTAGTGGATTATATTGCTTTTGTTAATCAGGTGTCGAATGAAATGTTACAAGCTAAGAAGCTTGGACACCCCTTGGAAGTTGCAGTAGTGGACACATGCTGGTCGCTTACATTTTTTCGACACTTAAGGATGCTTTTATTGACTCTACTTTGGCTATGCACAAGTTAAAATATAATTGTTAATTTGGGTTTTCTACCCTCCTTTTAGCAATATTTCTGGCCCTACAATACATCATTCCTATGGCTTCGAAATTAAGTATTTGTCTAACATGCGGTTAACTAAGCTTGCAAGTTGATGTTGAATTGTCTAACACAGCCAATAAGACTAATGTTGCCAAGATTAGTTATTTTAAAATTTACTTAGAATTTTTTGAAAAAGCAGTAAAAGTAAAATAAACAAATATCAAGAGAGGACCATGGAAGTATGAAAGAAGTTATTTTTTTCTATGCATTGTTATACAAAGTGGTGATTCATGACCTCTATAATCTATCCATTTGTCCTACAAATACTAAAATATATTTATTATAAAGTGAGTGATGGTTGTCCTATACAATGATATATTTATGTATATAGACACATATCCATGTATATATACATACTGATATGCAATCAAGTTTAGTATATGAAACACAGTTATTTGTATTGCTGTGTTATGTCTTTCTCTTTTTAGAAAAAATTTCCATGACAATGTGTCAGTGTCACTTTGTGTTTGTGTCCCTCCATAGTAGACCTGGAAACTGCTCTCTAGTTTTGTAACTGCTGCTTTTGTCGCTGGAGAAGAGAGTGAAAACACAGGGAAGAGAGAATTGTTATTTCCCTTTTTCTGTTCCAATTTTTATTTTTTTGCATTTATACTGCCAACAGAGACCTTCCTTATTTTGGGTGAGTAAAGAATGAATTATCATCACTTTGAAGTTTGCGTAGATATGGATTGCAGCAAGGAAGGTTTGCTGGGTCCTACTGGTCTGTCCATGTGTCTTGTCAGTTGCAAATATTTCTTGCAGATTCTTTTGACAGGACTTTAGGTTAATATTTTATATATTTCACAAGGAAAATTTCCAGTGGTGAAGGTGCTTTTGGTATGTTGTTATTTAATCAATAAATACTGCTGGACCTGTCTATTCCCATTAATTTGCCAGTCTGTCTGAAATAAATGATTTGGATTAGAGAGCTCCAATAAATGAGTCAGCAGAGGGTTCCTGATATGGAACCAACTAAAGTAGGGATACACAAAATTGAACCAGTTGAGATGCCAGTTTTGGTGTATATCTACCTGCTTTCAAGGCTATGCAACCAATCAAGGAATATCTCGGGAATATTATTCCCGTGAAAATCTCCAACCTCTAGTTTAACTCCTTTATCAAAATCAACCAATCTTAGGTCTTCTCGAACTCAGCTTTATGATGAAGGGACATGTGCAAGCACTGGTTGTTGATTAATAGCTGATGAAGAGGAATCATGATTTACATGCATCTCCACTCTTTTACCTTTTTTATCTAGGACAATGGCCATCAAGTTTATCATATTTTCTTTTATTGTGGCGATAGATGCTTGGAGAAAATCCATCGACACTAATCTAATCGTGAATCATGTGGTTCAACTCTAACACTTAAGTCAACATTGATCTCCATCTTGATTGGAGTAGAGTTTTGAGAAATTTGTTGAAAATTTTGGGGCCAAAATTGTAATTTTTGAAACTTTAGGGGGGTTAAGCTATAATTTCTAAAATTTATGGGGTGCTAAAGTGTAATTTTAGAAATTCTAGGGTTATATATGTAACTTTTAAAAGGCTTGGGAATGTTTGTGCAATTTTAGTGGTGTTAGGTCTGAATTTTTCTTGGGTTTTGGTTACTGGTTTAAAGATAGTGAGATTTTTTTTTTTTTGGATGTGGCTAGGGTTTTAAGGAAATTGGGTTGGAGTATTTTCAATGATAGGTCAAGACAATATGGTTGAAACCCTATTCTTTGTGCTATAAAACCATCTCTAATGGAGACCCAAACCCTTAATCAAATTTGAGTAAAAAAAAAATGGTAAAAAACTTAATTTGGTATAAGACCTCTCCAATGAAGAAACCCAAATTTAAATGAGGAGAAATTCAAATTTAAATGAGGACAAACTCAAATTTAAAAGAGGGTAAATATGACCATTGGATCTTTAAAACAGAGAGTAATCTCACCATTGGTAAAAAAAGGTAAGGATTTGACTCTCTCTTGATTTGGGTTTAAAAAAAAGTTGTCCGTCATTTGGTATGAGTATGAGTTAAACATTGGAGAAGGTTTATAAGAATTTTTTATCTTTTTTTAGTAAAGGGTGTAAAAAAGAGTAAAGGTTGGAGATGTTTTAAGAACAGTAGCCTCATGTAAATCAGCAATAAAGGGGGAAAACAGTAGTAACTTATTTTTATGATGCGTTGGTGAACTGTGATGGTAGTGATAAATCCGACTAGTGATGTGGAAGAGGACAAAGAAATAAACATGATGAAATTTTATGTTCTTTTTGACAGCAAATAGAAGAAATTGATGAGCAATAGTAGTGGCTCGAGGTTGAGCTCTGATACCAAATTGATGTAGGACGGATGAGGGAGAAATAAGAGAATAGAAAAGAAGAAGAAAAGATACCAAACCGTCGCAACGATTAGGTCAAAAAACACAAAATTCTCCATATAGAAATACTTTTTATTTTATCATTCTCTCTAATAAAAATAGTGGGGATTACATTAATATTTATAGGACAACTGGACAAGCCCCTAAAAACTATTCTCTTACTAAAATCCTAAAAGAGTTTCATAATCGAACTCATAAACTCTGATACTACTAAAACTTTATAATAATTTCCTAATCAAACTCTCATTGATACTCTTAGTCAAACAAGTATTCCTAAATATAATAATAATACTAATTCTAATAAACTACGAATTGCACTTCCCTTTGGACAAAAAATTCTTGTGTCTAGGCTTCCAAAGTAGATTGTATTAGTCCAACCAACCAATAGTTACACTATCAGTAAGCATGCAGAAACAAGGCACCATGTTTGCATTTGCACAGATACGGTGAATTTCTCGGAGATTTGTTGACCAAGTGGGTCTATCTATAGCTGTGAGGTGTCCTCATGGGATGCTAGAATAAGAAATTAATGGATCAAAAGAACGGAAAAGAATTAAAGGATTTTTGTTCTTTAAGTGTTGATCTATATACCCCTTCACGTGTTGGCTAGATTTTAGGCCTAGTACGGGAAAATCTTTCAATAATTAAGGTGGCGGCGAGATTTGAACACATGACCTCTTGTTCTAATAACATGTTAAACAACTATTTACTCCAAAAGTTTAAGTTATTGAAAGAGTGTAACTTAAGTATACTTTAACGGATTCCATAGTCATGGTGAAAAGAAATCCTTTTATCCATACTCTTTTATTCATCTTTTTCTTTTTGGTTTGGGTTTCATTTTTCATTTAAAATAAATAGATTGGTTTCCGGCAGTCAAGTAGAACTCATATTAGGGGTGGTAATTTTTGACACGACACGATAACTCGATACGAACACGACACGAATAAATGAGTTTGAGTTAATTATTTTTTGATACGAATCCGTGTATGACACGACCTGTCAACAAGAAGTGTTAATGGGTCGTGTTCAGGTTCAACCCGTCAACACGAAGTTTTTAACTCGAAGGAGTTTGATCTGACCTTTTCGTTGCATATATGAGTTTTCATATTCTGATGACTTATTTTTTCCATTACTTCTGATATTTAATTTGGTTGCGCGATGTACGATTAACATATTTAATTAGTATTATAGATTAAAATATTAATTATTTGTAACTGTTTATCAAGCACTAACATAATTATTGTATAAAAAAAGATATTATTATTCATTATTATTATAATTAAGTTAATTTTGAGTTTGTAGAAAAAGTATGAAGAGAGATTCAATTAAGTGAAAATAAAATCTTAGAGTTAAATTTTTTATTCAAAGTTTATGTGGGTCAATACGAACACGACACGAAAATAAATAGGTCAACTCGACACGACATGATTAGTTAAATGGATTGGGTTAGGGTTGACAAATGTTCGACACGACACGAACCTGACACAACTCGATTGCCACCCCTAACTCATATAATATTGACTATAGTTTCTTTTTATTTGTTGAAGCCAATCTATTAATTTAATCTTTGAAAAGAAACTAAAGATAGTGGCCAGGAGAAGTCCAATAAGGGGTGGTAAGGGTGAGGTTGATGAGTGGAAGAGTTTGGGGTCTAGTTTTTCCTATTGAACTTGAATTTTTTGTGAAAGAGTTGGTCATTTGTGAGCAAAGGGGTTCCATGGAGTTCATGAAGGCTCCAATTTTAGTCCCATTAGTTGTCTTGCACATTGGCTCTTGTGACCACTATCTGAGTATTGACAATAGACCTTACACTATTAATCTTGCTAATGTGAATAGGTGATACTAGTGATGTCACAATTGGTCTGTGTTTGATGGCGAAAAATGAACAATTTTGAAGGATTTCCTTAAGATATAGGTTTGTCATTAGTTCCCTAAAAAAGAAAGGTACACATATGGGAGATACGAGAAGTGTGAGGAACCGGAGGAGGATTAGAGAATTAAAAAAATTCATAATCAGGGATGAACTATAAAGGTGGCAATAAAAGGAGAGTCGAGAGGGAACAGGAGTTTGCTACGAGGGTTGTTAGTTGGAACATTAGAGGTTAGAAGCTGGGAATAAGAGGAGTGCTATTAAGGGCTTTTTGGTTAGAACTAGGCCTGATGTTGTTGTATTGCATGAATCTAAATTGTAAGTCCTCTTAAAAGAATTGTTAAGAGTGTGTGTCAAGTCCAAGGATCTAAATCTCGTGTCAATACGTCCGAAACGTTTCGGAATTTCAACACTCCAACATAAAACAGTGGTTGAATCTCTAAATTCCAGTGTTTCGGTCGAAACGGTACAATTTCGGTTGAAACCGTGCAGTTTCTACGAAACAATGATCACAAAAATCTCAGAAAGAAAAAAAAAAGCCAAAGATTCGCTTCACTCCAGGCGAAAAGAAAAAAAAATTCACAGGTCCTCCAAGTTCAGAAATCACATGTTGATCAGGTCTTCCAGGCAAAAAAAAAAAAAAAAGAGACAAAAGAGAGAGAAAGGCAATCGAAGAGACATAGACTATAGATCAGAAATTGAAGGAGAAAGATTCAGTAACTTACCTCCTTGAGCAGATCCAATTATTTTTTACCAAATCTAGGACTTGGGAGTTTTCATCGCTGCGAGCTACCACCGACCACGAGCAACCACCAGATCACCTTCTTCTTCTTCTTTTTTCTCTCTCTGTCTTTCTGGGGCACCTGTATCGCTAGTCCCCTCCTCTCTGTCGCTTCTCGTCGCTCTATCTGAGTCGTCGTGGGTCTGTGCGTCTTCTGCCTTTTAATAGTTAATACACTATGTAATTATATTTAATATCCTATTGTAATTACATTTAATACCCTATTATAATTACATTTAATATCCTATTGTAATTACATTTAATAGTTAATACCCTTTGTAATCATATTTAATATCCTATTATAATTACATTTAATACCCTATTGTAATTACACATCGAATTTATCTTGTCCAACAAACTTCACCTTTCCAATAACACCCCAGGGGGCTACAAAGTTTCAGGAATCGCATATACTGAAGCATTAATATTGACGATTAACCTTCAGCCTTGAACACCATGAACGAATAGTGGTTTTGAACCATGCAAGGAACCAACCTCACTATAAGTGATAGGAAACTTTCGAACTCCGCAAGGTAAGAAACACGTCTAAACGCTTGGTGATATAAGTTCGTAGGCAACCCAACACCAAATAATACTTCCATAATTCTCAAAATAGAAGAGTGATCCAGTTAGATTCTGAGGCTTTTAGGGTTTAGGGAATAGAAGAAAGAATATTGAAAAAGAGTAGTGTGTTATGTTACACAGCTACACTCAACTTTTATATATAATTCAAAAGTATGAAACTATCCTTAGTCTAGAAATAATACATAACATAACATTCTCCCTCAAGTTGGTACATAAATATCCCTCATACCTAACTTGCAAACAATGGGATGAAAAACCTGACTACTAAGGCCTTTGTGAAAATATTAGCTAATTGATTTTTTGATTTCACAAAAGGCATGCAAATTAAACCCTTATTTAATCAATTTCAACATGTTTTTGAACTAGATTATGAGCAATATTGATAGCTGCCTTGTTGTCACGGTATAGTCTCAGGTCTATTCTCCTAATAATGTTTGGAGCCACATAAGCTCACAAACTCCATGGATCATTACTCTATATTTAGCTTCCGCACTAGATCTTGCCACCACTGTTTGTTTCGCCATGTAGCAAGATTTTCTTCAATCAGGGTGCAATAGCATAAAGTAGACCACCTATCATTTACTGAACTTGCCTAGCCAGCATTTAGTAATGCTTCTATTTTCAAGTGCCCATTATTAAAGAACAAAATCCCTTTTCTTGGAGTTGACTTGAGATACCTCAAAATGCGATAAACAGCTTCAAGATGGGGAGTTCGAGGATTATGCATGAATTGACTAACAACACTTACTATGCAAGCAATATTTGGTCGAGTTTGTGAGGTATATATCAATCTCCCACAAGCCTCTGGTATCTCTCCTTTTCTAATGCGTCAGTAACTCCACCACATAGTTGATGGTTGACTTCAATAAGAGAATCTACATTCCAACCTTCATGTCTCTTTAAGAAGATCAAGAACATACTTTCTTAGAAAGAAAAAAATGCCTTTTTCTGATTTGACAACCTCTATCCCAAGGAAATACCTCAATGGATCCAAGTCATTGATTTCAAATTCCTTAGCCAACTGAGTCTTTAATTCGGTGACTTGATGCTCATCATTCCTAGTTATCACTATGTTATCTACATATACAATGAGGATTGTAATTTTGTCGCCAATCTGTTTAACAAATATAGTGTGGTCAGCATGACTTTGTTTATACCCAAATTTTAGTATATCTTTAAGAAACCTATCAAACTAAGTTTTAGGAGATTGTTTCAATCCATTGAAAAACTTCATCAACTTATATATTTTTCTTTTCGTTATCGGAGATGAAGTCCTAGAGAAATCTCCATGTACACCTCCTTTTCCAAGTCTCCATATAGAAAAACATTATTTACATCCAACTACTGCAAACTCCATCTCAAATTAGCTACAGAAGAGATAAGAGCATGCATGGAATTCATCTTTGCCATAGGATCAAAAATCTCCTGATAATAAATACAATATATTTGAGTAAATTTGGTTGCCAGTTTTTATACATCTCAACAATCCCATTAGCTTGTTATTTGATGGTAATACCCATCTACACCCTATTACCATTATCCCAGGAGAAATAGGAACCAACATCCATGTGTCATAGCTTTCATTTCCTCTACCATAACTTTTTTTCACTTAGAACCAGTGAAAGTTTATTTTCAACCTGAGGAATGAACACAGAAAATAAGGAAGAAACAAAAATACGATATGATAGAGACAAGGGAATCATAAGAGACAGAATTAGAGATAGGATGTTAAGTATAAGTTTTGACACCCTTTTTGATTGCAATTGGAAGATCATACTCATTAACAATTGGATTATCAATAATTGGAGTAACATCTGGAGGTTCATTACTTGATAAATCAGTGGATGATGAAACTAGAGTTGAGAAATCCAATTGATGAGGCGAGACATGAGTAATCTGTACTATTTGACAATGATAATAAGTCCTCAAATTATTCTTGTGAAGGTGAACACCATGTAGATCACTACCATCATTTTTTTTTCCAATAAGTTGTTGATTAACATTTTATTGAACAGGCAATTGAAGAAGAGGGTCTTGACAAAACATCTCTTCCCTTATAGTGGTATTCTCCTCTTGAAGATATGTCTGGGTAGTAGAGAAAGACTCAAATTCACGAAAGGTAACATCCATGTTAACATATATGTTTTGTGATTCTGAATGGTAACATTTATATCTCTTTTGGGTGGCACAGTAACCAACAAAAACACATTGCAGAGCTTGGGGTCAAGTTTTTTGCCAGAGGAATTGTAAGCGTGTACAAAATAAAAAAAAAATCAACAACTTTAGGGGGAAGGGAAGAAACTGAGGAATAGAAAAAGCCTCGGAAAGACATTCGGTAGCAGACTTAAACTGAAGGACACTTGAGGGTGGATGATTAATAAGATAAACAATAGTAAAAATTGCATCCCCCATAAAGATTGAGGAATACTCACCGTAAACATAAATGAGCGAGCAACCTCAAGAAGGAGATGATTTTTCTGCTTAGCAATACCATTTTGCTCATGGGTATTTATACAAGTAGTTTGATATAGGATGCCATTTTTAGTGAGAGAAGAACGAAATTTTCCATCAATAAAATCAGTTCCATTATCACTTCGAATAATTGTAACTTGGGCATCAAAACTAAGTACTCACTATTTTATGAAAAGATCTAACGGATGAGAAAATTTCACTTTTACTACATAGTAGGTGAACCCAAGTAAGACGAGAATAATAATTAATTAAGGCAACAAAGCAATGATAACCAAAAGTAGAGAAAGGCTCTACACATCTGAATGAATAATGACAAAAGGTTCACTATTTCTATGGTTAGCACTATGATAAGATGAACGTTTATACTTGACAAATTCACAAGCATCACAAGATTGTCTATTACATTGCTTCAATAGACTAGGAAAAAGATGTCCTAGAATATTAAATGAGGGATGCCTCAAATGTCTATATCATTGATGCAAGAGCTGATAGGCTAAAACACCATCTACCTGGGAAGTTTGACTAATAGACTGAGAAGAACTTCAACGCCCAAGAGGTACAGATTACTATGTGCTCTACTAGTATTAATCGTTTTTCCTGATTCCAATTTGTTAAAAGATTAAATGAGTAGAGAAAAAGTTACTGAACAATTTAAGAATTAGGTAATACGACTAACAAACAATAAATTAGTGGATAAATTGGGAACATGAAGAATAGATGTGAGAGATAAAGATGGAGAATAATTAATTGAACATTTTTCAAATATAGAGGATAAAGATTCATCTGCCACCTTAACTTTATCCCTACTAGAACAAGTAGAATATGAAGAGAAAAGATGGAGAACATTTTCCTAAAGTAGAGGATAAAGATTTATTTGTTAGCTTAACTTTATCCCTACCAGAATAAGTAGAATAAGAAGAGAAAATACTAGAAGAACCAGTCATGTGATCCGTGGCTCCAAAATCTATTATCCAATGAGTATACGAGGATGACAAAGTAAATACACTAGCAAATATACCTATATGAGCAAAATTGGAAGAAAAGGTAGGATTAGGAGATGTAGCAGAGAAAACATCAAGTAGAGCCTTTAGATGCCGAAGGGTCTGCATCTCAACTTGATTGAAATTATGAGAGGACGTATCCTCACATTATAATCAACAAGAGATAGCAAGCAATCCCAAAAATACAGCTCAATAATCAAAGGAACTAGGAAAATGACTCCAACAGTGGTTGTACAACTCTCATGTAGGAGAAACAAAACCCAACAGTGGTCGTACAACCTTTGTGTAGCAATAACAAAAGTTACAAAACCTAACAATAGCCTAAAAAATTGCCCTTGTAGAAGAAGCAAGGAACAAAAGCCAGAAACAAAGGGCGGAAGTGCCCAGGAGAAAAAAAACTCAAATCAATCCAATTAGCAAAAAATGGCTACAGGCATTCAAGATCTACCCTAATCGCACCTTATTGAGTAGGAGAAATCAAGATCCAAGCTCCAGATTGCATCAAGAAAGCCAATTTGAAATTCAAGTTGAATATTCCTAAAAAAATTCATAAAATGATAAAGTCAATTAGATAGCATCGAAAAATTTCACAAAAATAACCATGATGTTTAGGAGACCAAGTTGGTTCAGATGGTTTGGGTCTCGAAAAATTTTGACAGCCTGGCGCTGATGTTAGCACGTTAGAAAAGTGACGTTAGTCACTGCTGGCTATAACGATGAATTTTCGATGTTTTCAAAATTTTTGAGACGTGTTGATCGAAGCTCTTATAACAAGTTAGATTATGAGGTCGTTAGGGTTTAGGGAAGAGAAGGAAGAAAAGTGTGTTATGTTACACAAATACACTCAATTTTTATATATACTCGTAGTCTAGAAATAACACCTAGCATAACTAATCCAATTAAAACATGTAAGAGATACTAAAAAGATATATTTAAGTTGACCATATTTAAAATCTAGGGTTTTTAATCAAGAATATACAATTTCGGATGTAAATCATGTATTTATTCAAGGAACGAATCATATAATTCAAAAGAATACATCATTGTAGATCTATCATATATTAAAGATACATATACTTGACCTTAATCTTCAATGAATAAGAATGAGAATGAAATCCTACCTTAATCTGCAAGTAATTTCTTTCTAACACTTTTTAATGCGACTACCAATTTGTTAATCCTCTAAGATCTAGTCTATTTTCCTCTCTCTACATTCTTCTTGATTTCCTAGGGTTGAAAAATAGCAAAAGCAGCCTTAAAAAACGTCCTAGGTTATTTATATAGTCAAAAACTGTTTGAGGCGCTAAACTGATTGGGCAAAAACACGCGTTAGAGTTCGAATGGAAAATTTTGCGTTCAAACGGAGTACTTGCGTCGAAACAGAGCATTTTGTGTTCGAACAAGTTTTGCTCCTAGAATCTCCCCATTCTAACTTGCTTTTGAACGCACTCCAAGATTCCGTAACTTGTCTATTTTTTCAAGTCAGTTTTGTCCTAGTAAGAGTTTGATTCATGAAACATCCTTTTGTAGTTTTTGAAGTCTACTTTCTAATATTGCAAAAATTAGAAAAATCGGACATTAGGGTAAAAAGTTATGACTAAAATACCAAATTTTTTTCCAAAATGCACTCTTAACTTGGGATTACTTCCAAATTTCTAATACACTCCATAGCACCTCTCCCGAAGTTTCTTGATCTTCCGGATTCAATTACAGTTTATTTTGACATAAAGACATTTAGAAATTTACCTAGTTAACCTTCTCAAGCTTAAATGCGCCTAAAACTAAATTTGACACGAAAGTTGATACGTATAAAATTCAAATTTCATGATCAATCTTTTAACAGCGATTTGAATCCGTTTTTTGATGTCATATTTATCTATTTAAATTTAGAAGTCACTTAACTCAATTACTCACCCCAAATCTTCTAAGATCTCAACAACTTTTACAATAATCAATTAAAAATTATCTATTTATTAAAACTAAACATAATACACAATAATTTAATATAATTTAAAATAAATACATGGGGTCTTATAGTGTGGGGGTCTAACTTTAGAAATTGGTCTTTTCTACTACATGTGGGGGAGATCAGGTGGGTAGTAATTATCTGGGATGAGATATCAATGCTACTGAAAGAATCAATTGAGGGTGAATATACACGTTCAGTTAGAATTGGAAATAGGGATAGCCTTGAGTGGTGGATTACGAGGGTGTATGTACCTAATAACTTGGTTTAGAGCTTTGATATGCAATAGCAGTAGGTGTATTGGGAGAGATTTTAATGTTATCAGATATCCTCATGAGAAGTTGAATGGGGTTACAATAACCAAGGATCAAAATCTCGTGTCGAAACGTCTGAAACGTCCGAAACGTTTCGGAATTTCAACACTCCGACACGATACAGTAGTAGAATCACAAATTTTCAATGTTTTGGTCGAAACGGAACTGTTTCGGATCGTTTCGGTCGAAACAGTACGAAACAGTACCGTTTCGACGAAACATGATATATTCTCGGTTCACTCCAAGCCAAAACAAAAAAGAGAAAGGCTCAGTCACAACTCCAAGTCAAAGAAAAAAAAGGCAGAAAGCAGATTCCCTATGTCTCAGAAATTGTTCACAACCCCAAGCAAAAAAAAAACAGAGAAGTGGAAGAGAAAGGAACCAAACAGTTAGTCATAGAGATCGTTCACAACCCATAACAAAAAAAAAAAATCAGAGAATAGGTAGAGAAAGAAACTAGTCGCATAGAAATCGTTCATAGCCCCCAAGCAAAAAAAAAAAAATAGAAGAGGGAGAGAAAGGAACCAGAAATTGAAGGAGAATTTGTAACTTACCTCCTTGACTCCAGATTTGAGCAGATCCAAGCATTATCCACGCAGATCAGATCTAGGGCTTGGAGTTCTCCGGTCTTCATCGCTGCGACCACGGTCCTCAGGTATGTGTTTCTCCTCTTCTTCTTCTTCTCTCTCTCTCTTCGGCAATGGCAACGGCACGCGATCGCGAGATCGCCTACGCCTCTCGTCTTCTCTCTGTCTCTCTTACCGTGTGTTTCAGTCGTTTGGCTGAACTGTTTAAGTGTACTGTTTTTTTTTTGTTATAACTTTAAATAGACCCCACTATAATTATATTTAATATTCACTATAATTACATTTAATATCTACTATACTCACATTTAATACCATTGTAATTATATTTAATATCCTGCTATAATTACATTTAATTCCCCAATTTCCCATTGCTCTACTGCCTTATATATATATATATAAGTATAACAATTATATTTAATACTTTACTGTAATTATATTTAATACCCACTAT
>CM042198.1:7969800-8075620 GCA_023539305.1 Ilex asprella
TACTGTAATTATATTTAATACCTATTGTAATTATATTTAATACCCTATATAATTACATTTAATTCCCCACCACTCTTGTGCCTTTTAATTTTTTTTTTGTTATAAGTATAACAATTATATTAAATACTTTACTGTAATTATATATAATACTTACTATAATTATATTTAATACCCATTACAATTATATTTAATACCTACTGCAATTACTTTTAATACCCCACTATTTTGCAAGTACATACTGTAATTATATTTAATACCTACTGTAATTATATTTAATACCTATTGTAATTATATTTAATACCCTATATAATTACATTTAATTCCCCACCACTCTTGTGCCTTTTAATTTTTTAATTTACAAGTGTTATGCATGTCATATTTAATTTGTAGAATGAATATAATGTGTTTGATAATGTAATGACATTTATTGTAGATATGACATCAAAGGAAAAGAATGTGGTTACTGAATCATCCCAAAAAAAAAGAAAAAAGAACGTGATATTGGATGGAACTACGGGGAACGAATTGGGGATAATCGACAACATGTGATGTGTAATTTTTGCCATAAAAAAATGATGGGTGGCGGTGTGTCACGGTTAAAGCAACACTTGGCAGGTGGTTATAATAATGTGGAACAATGTGATAAGTGTCCTATTGAAATTGCGAGAGCTATGAGGGATTACTTGAATCGCAACAAGACTGAAAATGTAGAAGTGACTGATGAACGGAGAAAAATGAGACAGAATTTAATTGGTGGATCGAGGCGGAGGAGTGGTATCGAAATTTATTCTTCCGATGATAATTCAGATGATGATATGGATATAGAATATAGAGCTGATATTGAGTATGCAAAACAACAATCTATTCGTGATATACATATGGCTGAGCAGGGCTTTAGAAGAGGAAGTTCTAGACCATCTATCCAAAAAGGTGGTACATCAAGGAGTTTTATGCGCTCACATAGAGTGAAGGAATCTTGGGATAAATTCTCAAGAAAATCACAAAAATTGATGGGCAAAGAAAAAGATCTCCCGATAGAAGAAATGGATCCTTCAATGTATCGAAATAGAGAAGTGAAGCAAGCCAAGCTAACTCATATGTGGAATCCCAAAAAGTGGGCAAAGTCGGCAAAACATGCTATTGCAAAGTATTTCATTTATGAGAATATTCCACCAAGCAAAGCTCAAGGTCATTTTTATCAATTGATGATTGATGAAATTGCTTTAGCTGGAGTGGGTGTGAAAGGGCCAACCCCATATGAGATTGGAGGGCCATTACTAGATAATGAGATAGATGAGCTTAAAGAGTACATTGACCAGTTCAAAAAGAAGTGGGAGATTTATGGAGTGACAATCATGTGTGATGGATGGACATCCACTACAAGATTATCTATCATTAATTTCTTGATATATTGTGATGGAAAAGTTGTATTCTACAAGTCAATTGATAGTTCTAGCCATGACAAGGATGTTAACTATATTTTGGGGTTGATGGATGCTGTTGTTGAGGAGATTGGAGAGAAATATGTGGTTCAAATAATTACAGACAATGGCAGTGCGTACAAAAAAGCGGGTGAAATGTTGATAGAAAGAAGACCACACTTATATTGGACTCCTTGTGCTGCCCACTCTCTAGATTTGATTTTGCATGATTTTTTCAAGATTGAACAAGTTCAAAATGTGCTAGAGCAAGCTAAAAGAGTGACCAATTTTATCTATAATCATAATAGAGTCTTGGACATAATGAGAACATTTTGTTCGGGGGAATTGATTCGGCCAGGACAAACAAGATTTGTCACTAATTATATTGCCCTACAAAGTATTTTGGAGCAAAGAAATGGCTTGCAAAGGATGTTTACTTCAGAAGATTGGTCTAGGACTGCAGCAGCAAAGGATCCAGTTGGAAAGCGAGTTCAAGGGACAATTCTAAATCCTAAGTTTTGGGAGACCGCAAAAAATGTGTTGAATATGCATACACCTATTGCAAAAGTTCTAAGAATGGTGGATGAGGAAAGAAAAGCAACAATGCCATATGTACATGAAGCAATGAAACGAGCAAGACAAGCTGTCAAAGACGCGGCTCTTAAATCGTGCAAAAAATATCTTGACATCATTAATGCTCGATGGAAAAAACAAATCATTCAACATATTCATATGGTAGGTAAACTTATTGTTTACCAATTTATATTTTAATTATTGATAAGTGTTATCATTTTGGATGTTATCATTTATAAGTGTTATCATTATTTATATTGTGTAGCTTATTACTTGAATCCCGCATACCATTATGAAGAAGATGTTGGTGTGTTAGAAACTTTTTTAGGTTCGCTTCGGATCGTTGTGTCTAGATTAGAGACAAATCCAAACAAGGCTGCTGAAGCACTTGCAGAGGTAATACTTTAGTATTTCAATCTCAGTTTACAAATGTGCTAAATTAATATATAACATCAACATATCCATAATATTTAGGTAAAAATATTTCGGGAAGCCATGTATTGTTTTGCTGACCAAGCTGCAATTAGAGGAAGAACAAAAAGTGATCCAGGTAATTAAGTAGATTATTTACACACTTATATTTTGTTGTCATGATTTTCTATTTATATATTTTTTAAGGTTTTAATATATTTCTTATTATTAACAGCTGAATGGTGGTTTATGTATGGTACTGATGCTCCAAATTTGAGAAAGATTGCTATGAGAATATTATCGCAAACAGCCTCATCTAGTGGTTGTGAGAGAAACTGGAGCACATTTGCTCTCATTCATACTAAAGTGCGGAATCGACTCAATTATCAAAAGTTAGAAAGACTGGTGTTTGCACAATATAACATGAGGTTGAAGTTAAAACACCTTATGAAAGACAAAAAAGGGTATGAATTCAGACCTATAGACTTAACTATTGTTTTTGAGGAAGATGAAGGTATTTCGGAGTGGTTAGATGATCCTGGTGATGCACTTTTAGGTGAACTTGATGATGATGGACAACCAACAAGACTAAACACTTTCCTAGCAACGTGGGCAAATCGTTTTTCCGATGACGATGTAGGAGTAGGCCTAAGTCAAGGTGTTGTGCCACTACAAAAATCAAGATCCAAAATAAGTAGAGAAGGATCAAGTAAAGCAATGGATGATGAAGAGTTCGACAGATTAATGAGAGGTCCACTAAGACCACGTAAGCAACCTGTCATTGTCACTAGTAGTACTGAGGATGATCATAATGGTGATGGTAGCAATGATGATGGTGGTGAAGATGATGATGAAGATAGTGGTAGTGGTGGTGGTGGTAGTGGAGATGGTGATAGCGGAGGTGGTGATAGTCATGGACATGGAGGCGATAGAGATGGTGGTGATGGAGGTACGGGGAGCCAAAGTCCACATGGAATTGTATTCACTGTAGAAGAAGGATTTACACATGTTACACAAGATGAAGATCATGGCTCTTGACGAATGCTTCAATATGAACGACGCTCAAAATCAACTCGAGATCGTCAACAAGAGCGTACTCGAAATCCGACCACTCCACATGGTATGGGTGCTATTAGGTATGGAACTGATATGATTAATGATGGTTTTTCTACTATGAGTATAAGTGGAAGTGGAAGTGAACACCATAATTATGGTTCATCGTCTTCATATGGTTATGGTTCTGGGCATGGCATTCCCTCCTATGATTATGGATCGGGGTATGACACACGAGGATACGGATATGGATCCTCAACATATGGTTATGGATCTGGCTATGACTCCTAAACATCCTCCTCATATAGACAAGATGAAGGTTGGCCAATGACTGATGCATTCGTTCCCCAACAAATTGGATGTAGTGTTGCAGACTATCAGAGATTTGGGAGAGAATATAATTCACATTATCGTAATAATATGAGTTGGAGTAACTATTGTCATCATATTTATGTCACATATGGAGTTTCTCTAAGTAGCTACCCAGAGCCTATACCGATGTATGAACCTGCTCGACACTCCACAGGGGGATGGATGTAGTCATGTAAGTATGTACTCATTAGTATTTCATGTATACTATGAAACTTTAATATTATATAAAAGTGTGCTTATTTGATAAAAATTAAGTGTTTGAAACTAATTTAAGTGATTTTCGCCTCATGTCAAGCCTTTTATTCTCTCCAATTAAAATTTATTCTTGTATAAATGGAGGTTAGCCTAATAAATATGTTGAATTAATCAATTATTTAGCTTATCTTTATAGATTAATGGATTATATTTATGTTTTCAGGCGTTTTCATATTTTTTTTGCGTTTCCATTGCGTTTCCGAAACGTTTCCGTTTTTTAGCTGTCCGAAACGGTACTTCGAAACGAAATTTCGATCCTTGACAATAACAAAAAAGCATGATAGATTTTGATACTTTTATTTCGGACTCGGGGACGCTCCTTTAGCAAATGGTGCTTTTACGTGTTATAATTTTAGAAGTGGGTTGTACGCAAAAGACTGGATAGACTCTTTTTTTCTGTAGGGCGAGAGGATTGTTTCCCGCGTTAGACACGAGGTTTTGTCAAGGTGATTTCAGATCACTATCCTATAGTTCTTCAAGATTTGAATATGACGGGTCCTTGTCCTTTTAGGTTTGAAAACATGTGGGTGAAACATAGTAGTTTCATGAAAAAGATTAAGAAGTGATTGTCTGGAGTGTTTTAAGTTTATGAGGAAGCTTGAGTTTGTTAAACAAGAATTGAAAGTGTGTAATAAAGAAGTGTTTGGAGGTGTTCGTGAAGTTGAAAGGGTCATATAAGAGATGATTGTGAATATTGATAGGTTAGAAGAAGGGGGTTGAATGAAGCTTTGAGGAAGGAATACAAAGACTTTAGGAATAATTTGAGGAAGTGGTGTTTGAAGAAGAAATTAGTTGGAGACAAAAATTAAGGGTTAAATGGGTGAAAGAAGGTGATAAGAATTTTAAATTTTTTCATGAGTGACAAAAGGTACTAGGTTGAGAAAAATTATTGATAGGTTGGAGCTTGATATGGGCCGATTATTGATGATGAGGCTTTGATTAAACGGGAGATTGTTAGATTTTTTGCACAATTGTCCTCTACCCATGATTGATTTATGCCTATCTTAATTGGTCTTGGGTGGTGTCTGATTTGAGAGAGGGAAGCAAGGTGAATGGAGTGCTCTTTCGAAGTGAAGGAAGTAAGAAGGTTGTCTTTGAGTGTGGCAAAGATAAAACTTCGGATCTTGATGGTTTTGTTATGGGTATTTTTCAGGTTTGATGGGATAAGATGAAGGTGATTTAGGATCTTTCATAATGGTATGGTGAATGCAGTTATGAATGCCACATTTATTTGTCTAATCCCCAAAAAAGTTAATTCCATGAAGTTGAAGAATTTCACACCAATTAATTTAATTACAAGCTTGTATAAGATCAATACTAAAGTCTTTTCAATTAGGCTTAGGGAGTGTTTAAATGTTACTCTTTCAAAATTTCAAGGGGTTTTTATAAGGAGGAAACAAATTTTGGATATGATTCTTATAACTAATGAGATAGTTGAAGATTATAGAGTTGAGAGGGGAGGGGGTTATTGTGTTCGATATTGATTGTGAGAAAGCATATGACTATGTGGTTTGAAATTTTTTGAACATATGGAGGTAAAAGGCTTTGAAGGATGATAGAGGAAATGGATGAGGGCATACTTGAAGTCGTTGAATTTCTCTGTTATATTGAATGGGAAGCTTAGGGGTAAATTTAAGGCATATAAAGGGTTGAGGCAAGAAAATCCTTTATCTCCTTTTTTGGTCACTTTAGGTGGATTGAGTAAACTTATGACAAAGGTGGATAGGAGTAATTTGGTTCATGGTTTTGTGATTGGGATTGAGAGGGTTTTGGCATCTCATTTGCAACATGCGGATGATACTATTTTCTTTTCTTGGGGAGATGAAGAGAAATTTAAGAACTTGTAAAAGGTTATTGAAGTTTTTGAGGTAATTTCTAGCCTTAAGGTTAACTTGAAGAAGAGCATAATTGTGGGTATAAATTCTAGTCAAGGAAAGATTTCCTTGGGAGAATGATCGTTTAAGTAATTAGGTTTCCCTCTAGGTGGTAATCCAATGTGTAGGTCCTTTTGGGATCCTGTTATTGAGAAATTGGGGAGGAATTAGATTGGTGGAGGAAAACTTTCATTTCTAGGGAAGATTGACTAATGTTAAGTGTTTTTTTGGCTAGAAAATTGACGGGTTGATGAGAGATTTTTTATAGAAAGGGGTGGGTAAAGGTCACAATGACCACTTGATTTGTTGGGATGTGGTGTCTAGGCCAAAGTTAAAGGTGGTTTTTCAGTTGGGAACGGGTTAAAAAGGATTGTAGCTTAAATGACTTTGGAGATTCCCTTTGGAGCAAGATTCACTGTGACACTCTGTTATTAGGGTCAAATATGGGTTACAAGCAAATGAGTTGAAAGGGGTAGCTTTCAGAGTCCATTTAAGTTCATTTCTAAGGGATTATTTTATTTTTCTTGAAGAATTAAATCCACTTGGGGAGATGGAAGGAGGGTTCATTTTTGAGACGGTACTTACGTTGGGGAGTCTTCGTTTTCTACTCTTTTTCCTTAGCTTTAATCGAATTTCAATCATTGGATTGTTTTCCTTGTATGATCCTATGCTTACCTTGTTTCTTGGGATTTTGGTTTTCTTAGGAGTCTTAATGATAGGGAATGATTAGAGTTATTGGTTCTTCTCCGTATGCTTAATATTGTTTCTTTGACCCAAAATCAGTCGGATAAAAGATATTGCATTGGTGATCGGATGGGGATTTTTTCAAATAAATCCTTCTTTGAGTTCTTAATTGATAATTCTCCACTCTCATTATTCTTTCCATCAGTGAAGATTTGGAAAGTCAAAGTGTCTTTAGAGGTGAAAATTTGTTGATGGTTGATTGCTCATGAGCATGCATCATCCCTTTTTTTTTTTTTTGTATTGTTCGATTGCGATCTCATTGTGGAACAAAATTGTTTGATTTTGTGTTTGTTGGGTGATGCCTAGATCCATGACACCTATGATTTAATTGGATGTCATGGGCCTAGGAAGTAATTTTTTTGCTACTATTTGGATTATGTGGATAGAAAGGAATGCGAGGATCTTTGAAGGCAAGTGTTAGAAGTTGAAGACCGGGTGTATTTCTTGGCTTCCTTTTGTGCTTTGGTGTCTAATGAGTTTGTGAATATTCCTCTTTTTTGTATTAGTGCAAGCTAGGCACCTCCGTGTGGAATGTAGTTTTGGTCATCTTCCATGGTTATGTCTAGATTATGCTTGTTTTCACCTGTGTTTGGTTGGACAACTTGTCCACCTTTGATTGGTCTTTGTAACTTTTCTTTAAATATTTTCCTTTTATTAATTAAATCTATTGTTTCTTATCAAAAAAAAAAGATTGGCTTCAGATGCTGTCTAAGCAAATAGGAGCATATATATTAATGTTTAAGTGCTGGTAACAGCAAAATGAATATGTCATCTGATATGTGAGACATCGGATAACTTATCCGAAATTTCCTTTTTCACTTCATTTGAATCTTAAATGAATGTGGCTTGAATTTGGGTTCCAAAATATTGTAAGATACACTCGCTGCAGGCTAATACTTCAAGCTATTGGAGTATGTTCCTAGAATGAGTTTGACAGAAATGAGGGTTTTTAGATGACAAGTGGCAAGGCTCAAGAATGCTGAAAATTCAATTTGTAAGCAGATTTTCTGCTGGGTATTTGATATGTGAAACTCATCTAAGTTTCGAGTCATAAAAAATCACCTAATCTCCTAGGAAACCCTGTTTTCAACTGCCTTCCATGTTTATGTCAAGCAGCAAAAAAAATAAAATTCATCTTCCTTCGCTTAGTGCAAGGAGATATTTTCTTTCTTCAATGTGGTGCTCTTTTTTTCGTTTAAGACATCATGGTTGTAGATACGAGTTTTTATAGATATCTCAATTTCTTTCCTACTGGATGTAGATATAGGTTTCGTTAACTTTTTCATTTTTAATTTAAGGACCACCTTTGCAGATTTCTTGCGTTGGTGGTTTTGGCTCTAACTCATACATGTATAAGATCAATGGAACTGCTAACATTAACGCAATCAGAGCTGCTGCAGAAGAAGGTATTGATATACTGATTAGTCATATTATATGTGCTACCTTTCTCTCTCTTTGTGTGCCCCTTCCTTCACACACATGCACACACAAACTCACACTCTTTGTTTTCCACATGATTGATATTTGATAATAAGTGAGAAATAAGAGGCGCTAGAAAATAGAAATTGTAAGGCATATCTTTATAAGGCTCTACTTGCATGTAATCTTTTGGAAAATAGTTGGACTATGAGATCAAAGAGTTAGATGATATCAATCACTAGTCTGTTACTATAGAATTATGGTTTTCCATTTGGTCCTGACCGATTTATGGTTTCCAAGCTTTGTAACAGAATGATCTGAAAAAACTTGGATGATATCAATCACCAGTCTGTTATGATAGAATTCTGGTTTTCCATTTGGTCCTGACCGGTTTATGGTTTCCAAGCTTTGTGACAATAATCTGAAAAAATTAAATGGGTCCATGGACTTCTATATTGCACCTACTGGAATTCTCTTGTCGAAGAATCCATGGCAAACAGTTTCAGAAAGCCACCATTTTAATAAAATCTAAGAGTATTCCTTATTATTCAGCTGGAAATGTTTGGGTATTAAATTAATGTCCTTCATCTTTTTCATTGAATAATTGTGTCCTTGATGAAAAAAGGATAATGTGGTAATGTTTTATTTTTCTCATTCTGTCATGATTCTCTTTGTAGGCGGTGCTCATGACTTCAGTTATGCCAATTTTGTTTCATGGATCCTGTTAAGCTATTTCTTTGCAGGGACATGCATCATTGATTCTTCCTCTCCTCCCTTCTCCTGCTCTTTTTGTTTTTCCGTTTCTGTGTCTAAATGTTGTGGGCTGGTGTGGGTCGAGAGGCACAGGCTAATGCAAGCTGCATTGAAGCTATTTTAATTGGATCAAAATAAAATAAAACAAACTGTCTTTAACTGAAGGTGCCAGTTGGATTACAAAGTAATTAGGGTTTGGGAGAAGAGAAAACGAGAGAAAATATTATGGGAATAGAGTAGTGTGATAGGTTACACAATTACATCCAACTTTTATATATAGTCACAAAGTACTAAACTACCCTTAGTCTAGAAATAACACATAACATAACACTCCCCCTAAACTACCCCGACATTAGTAGATGTCTCAATAGCTTCTGACATCTCCTTGCAATAGGAGAAAATCCAAAAAGAGGAAATTGAGACCCAAAAATTGTACAACAATGGGCAAAAAGGTTCAAGCAGTAGCCAAACACCTCATCTGGTAGCAGCAGAGCTTCACACAGGAGCCTGAGGGCCTGGAACAGTAGCCCAAAATTGGACAAAGGAGGAAAACATTGTAGCCGAATCTGAAAATTGGGAAAAAAACCTCCCAAATCTGATGTAACTGCAACAAACCTTCATGGGCATTGGAGATCTACCCTTTTTTGCACCCCACCCAGCAGAATTGAAGCAAAAACAGCAGGTGTAATGCCCATAAAAATCAGATATCATGTTGAACGTTAAAAAACCAGAAAAATCTTCAACAAATCGAAAGTCTCACCATATGGCTTCAAAAAAATCCAAGAAAATCACTATAAATCTCAGGGCAAAAAAATAAAATCTGACCCAGTCGAGTTGCTGATGTCAGCATGTCGGTCGCTGACTTTGCCTGTCAGTATGATGTCAGCCACCTTGTTTTAGGTCCGATGAATCTCGATGATTTCTGACAACTCTATGACTTTAGATCAGTGTTATCAGAACCGGACCGGACCGGCCGGTCGGACCGGTTCAACCATGAACCGGGACCTTCACCGGTCCGGTTTCTTAATTGGACCGCATAAGGAATCGAACCGGATAAAAACCGGAAAACCGGCCGGTTATTGGTAAAAACCGTGAACCGGCGAGTTTTGAAAAACCGGACGGTTCGAAGTTTTAGCCCCTAAATTGTAGAAGGTGCTGGAAGATACTGTTATATATGGAGTTTGGCAGCAAGAGGAAGATCATCACAGACTCATAAATGGAGTTTGGCAGCAAGAGGAAGATTATGTTATATATATAGACAGATAGATATTGCACAGAGAGAGAGAGATGGGTATGGAGAAAATATTCATTGCAATGGTGCATACAAACTTACAAAGGATTGTTGATTTTCCGATCAACCGTGAAATCATAGGCCGGTGGACAGAGAGGGGCAACCAGCGGCGCACCAACGACGACGATCGGCACTCAGGCGGCACAACTCTTCTTCTCCTCTCTCTCTCTCTCAGTCACCGACTCAATAAAAATTATAAAGACAGTCAACACATACATAAATGCACTGATGCACCTAGAAAGTAAGTAATTATCAATCACACCCCTAAAATTGAATAAAATTTCTAAATTAGAAATTTAGAATATTACTTTGTGGATTTTATTTTTATTGTGATTGTGGATTTTATGATTGGTATGAAAAATTGTATGTATTATGAACATATTTTATATTTTTTGACTAAATTATTAGATTTTATAATTTTTTTATTTTTTTTATTATATGACCGGTCCGACCAGTTGAACCACCGGTTGAACCAATGAACCATTGACTCGGTCCCTCTGCCGGTTCAATGTCCGGTCCGGTTCTGATAACATTGCTTTAGATTATACTTACAAAGTAATTAAGGTTTATGAGAAGAGAAGAGAAGAGAAGAGAAGAAGAAGAGGAGACAAAATATTATGGGAATATATGTAGTCACAAAGTCCTAAACTATCCTTTGACTAGAAATAACAGATAACGTAACAGTACCCAAGTTACTCCCTGGTCAATGTTCTGTTGCTATTATCCTATTTCTCATGCTAAGAAGGAAAAAAAGATGTCTTCGTGTGCTGTCCGACTAACCTGGTTTCTGTTTTTGTTCTAACAGTAAATTTGATCAGAAAGAATGAAGAAGTGTGTGAGAAGAATACTTAAATAAAGAGGAGTGGTAAATTGAAGAGTAAAAGAAGTAATAAAGAGGAATAGATTTTTGTATGGAAAAAGAAGAGTTTTCTGTATGGAAAAACTATGGAAGATTGGACTGGAAATATAATTAACAAGGATGATTTTTTTGGCAAAGGATGATTACCAGTTTAAGTAACCATGAAAGGGATCAAAAACTCCGGAGGCATAGAATGACCAATATAATTTCCAGGGAAGAGCCATTCTCTTGGCTGGCACATTGGCATCAGCTTCTGTGTTTGGGTGCTATTGAGGGGCGGTGTATCATTGACCATTTGGAGCTAATCTTGTTTGGGCAAGTGAAGAAAAATTATCAAGATGGGGTTAATGGCCTCCATGTTGTGTTCGTGACACAGGGATCGAGGCCCTTGAATTGGATGATTATTGGATTAATTATTCTTCTGATTAAGGATTATTTGATGCTGTGATGTTTAGTTTAAAAAACAATTGGCACAAGAATGTGTAGTCCTGTAGGTTTACAGCATGGTTGGGCGTTTTACCAGTGGAGTGGTCAACTGAGCGTGAACCATTAAAATCGACTAAATATGCTAAAGGGTGATAGTATTATCTGAAGAGTAGGTTGGATGAATGTGGATGAGTTGGTCGACTTGCTAATCTGCTTAGAAAAACCTGTCCATGATTTACCTAAAATCCTAACTTAAAGGATCATAAATGGTACTTGAATATGATAAGTAACCACCAGAACTCGTTTGCATCGGTTTGCTGGATGTATCACTCATATACCACCACTTTTTAAGTTAAGGAGTCTTCTGTGTGCTGTAATCTTTACTTGCAGAGATAAGTAAAGGTAGAATAGATTAACAGTTCTTGTGCCTGTATTTCTTAGCAGTTCTTGTTCCTGTAGTTCTGGATGACCATATGTGGGTTCTAGCATACAAAGTGGAGGTGACGAAAGCCTGATTTGGAGTCCTTTTAAACGGCCTTATTGTCCAAATGTCAGATTCATTCTTAGGGGAATCATTGGCTTCAGATGAGGTTTGATGTTGTAGGTTGTTTTCTTGTAAAATATTTTGTTGATAATAGAAGAATAGGAGAGGGTATTGAGTGAGAGATGCTCAATGTGGTTGTGGAGGAAATTCTGAAACTTTGGAAACTAATAGTTGGAAATGGATGATGGATCATATCTATTATGCCAAAAAAGCTCCAATGGCATGTGGGAGTAGAGTAGCATAGTGGAGAGCAGTGCACTAGAGTAGAGCGAGTCCACAAGCCCATCAAAGATATCTACTATTGTTTGCCAAAGTTGAATTATAGTTTGGGGTTGGGGTCCCATGGTATGATATATGTATGTTGGGTATTTTGATAAATTGAGTTGAGATAATGTACCAAAATTAGGGTCTCAGTCGGTGTTAGCCTATAAAATACAACTCTACTATCATTCTGGTATATTGAAGTCTGAAGAACAACCGCTCTTATGGACATGGGCAGGGATTTTATCGAACCACGCAAGTATCAAAATTTTGAAACGTTTCCGTTTCAAGGGATACCGAAATGAATTAGTGATGGAATTGAAATTATATTATTTCGAGGTATTCCATAATGTTTCGAGATGTTTTGTAATATTTCAATATATTTGTATAACTGTTTCAGAAATTTTCAAAGTATTTCAAGATACTTAGATATATTTCGACTAATGTTTTGAAAAAATAATTCTTAAATTTTTTATTTTTTCCATTATGTTTTCGAAACGGGTCGAAATGTTTTCGTTTCCGAAGTGACCGAAATAATACATCGAAATAAAATTTTGATCATTGGAACCACGCAAATCTATGTGTTCCTTATTGATCACATTTTCTTGTTAATTTTTAACCACACTTGCAATTCACATTCACAACGCGAATGTAACTACTTGAGCTCTAGAAAAACTTGAACGGCCTGTTTATTATTCTTGAACCATCTATCTAATGTTATTCCTAGAAAATTGAATTCTCAAGTTATAAAAGTACAACAACAGTCAAGATTGATCCAATTTTCATTTACTTTGATTAAATTGTACAAAATTCATTCAATTTTTTTTCCCGCTCAAAAACATCATCTTTGTGCACGGCTGTCCCTAATGTCAAATAATTCAATCAATACACTCCTAGTGCCAAACAATTTCATCAATCCACACCTACCTTTATTTTTTCTCTCTTTATTTTAATTTTAAATTGCGTCATTAAAAAAGATCAAATTGGTATTTAAAATATAAATATTGCATAGTATTTATAAGAAGGGACGGTTTAAGTGGAGATGTATAATTGGACTTGATGATTGTGGTACCTTTCTACAATGTAAGGTTCGTACAATGGCCCATACTTTTGTATGTGGTGTGTTGGAGTCGAGGATTAAAATTTTGTTTCGGTATATTGTTTCGGTTATCTACAAAACAGAAATATTTCGTCATGTTTCGGAAATGTTTCGACCCGTTTCGGAAAAAAAAATAAAATTTAAGAATTATTTTTTCAAAATATTAGTCAAAATATACTAAAATATCTTGAAATACTTTGTAACATTCTGAAATGATTGTGCAAATGCATTGAAATATAACGAAACATTTTAAAATATTATGGAACACCTCGAAGTATTAGAATTTCGATTCCATCACTGATTCGTTTCGGTTTCCCTGAAAACGGAAACATTTTAGATGTTTTGACCGTTTCGAAATGATATTTTGATCCTTTGTTGGAGTATATGCAAAAATTGTTCTTGTCATAAACAAGCTTTTATAGCTGGAAGTAGAATGTTGAGACTGCTTGTGTAATGGAGGTTAGACTATTACAACTTATCTGATGGCTGACTATACTTGCATAAATCATAACAAAAAAAAAAAACTTCGATGCCCTTGTGTTCCTTCCTGCCTGAATGCTGCTAACTGTTTCATGAGCTAATTGAAAGGAGAGAAAAATAAATTGTTAGTAGGATATACAACAGACTTACCATAATTTGTCCTATATTTATTAAGGAAACAAATCTGTCAAACCTACCATAAATTGTTATATAGTTATTTAGGAAACAAATCTGTAAATATCTTTCCTGGATTAGAGGTCAATGCTTAATGTTAGGAGATATTGTAACTAAGGAAAATGACTTCTATATAAGAAAAGGACCTCTCCATTGAGGGTCATCGAGCAAATCTGACAGAAATCCCCAGTCAAAGAAAGAGAAGCAGAAGAGGTGTAGGCTGGTAGCTTTTGGTGGTTGTGCTTTCTATATTTGTGGAGAATCCATGCCTCATTTTTTTTTTGGAGCTGAACACTTTTGAAAATCTTATGATTAATACTCCTGTACAATTTTAGAGATGCTTGTTCCTTCTTGTGGCAGTAGTTCTATTAATTGTAGCCTCCTTTGTTTTCTTCTTCTTGATGTACATATAGAATTTTTCCTTTCATATTTATTTCTCTAGTATAGAACTACTTCTCTAAAAGTAAAAGCGTATGGACCGTATGGTTCTTATACCGACTACAGCTTTGACACTCTTGATTAGTAATTGACCTCTCATTCTTGTCTGTAGGAGTAAAAAGATTTGTTTATATCTCTGCTGCTGACTTTGGTCTGATAAATTACTTGCTACAAGGATACTACGAGGGCAAGGTAGATTTCTCCCCCCTTTGGTATATCCTCATAGCAATTTATCCGTGGTTCAAATGTTTTCACATGTGACCTTATTGCGCATTTATAGTTTAGAAAAAAGAAAGAAGAAAAGAGAAGGGAGGAAAGAGATTGTGAAATAATCTTTTGTTCAGGATGTGTATCCTACACCCTTGCACCCTATTACCTATTTAATATTAGATTGATATTGAAGACAACTACAATAGTGTCCTATACTAGAATATTCTGAATTGCAAAGAAAATAAGGAAATAGAACAACAATTTTTTTTTTTTTAAAAAAAGGTAAAGAACAAATGAACCAAAGGTTAATGGCATAAACTTAGCAGGACGAAGATATTGCATGACTGAATCATTAGCTAAGACAATATGTGAGTTGGAAGAACAAAAATTTGAGCATAGGGAAGAAATACTAGACATGTGATCACTAGCTCCTGAATCAATAATCCATGAGGATGAAGAAGGTTGGGCAATCAACCTTGCATGTAGAACTACATGCATTAGGAGTAGACAACAGTGGAGAAAGTGAAGACAGCTATTGGATGAGCTGACTCAGTTGAAAAGAAAAGTCATCATAAGAGTTGGAAATAGATGCAACAGGACCATGTTGAGGAGTTTGATGCAGTCATCAGATGACATCGGCCCTGTCCCCGAACTGATTATTTCTACAACTAAACTACTGTGATGCTAAAATATGATCTGGATCAATCCAAAAAATATATTACAGCTCAATTGTTCTGTGCAACAGCTTAATCTAAGATACAAAATGGACGCCCTTATGTAGTAGGGAAAC
This sequence comes from Ilex asprella, assembly GCA_023539305.1. NCBI lineage: Eukaryota > Viridiplantae > Streptophyta > Magnoliopsida > Aquifoliales > Aquifoliaceae > Ilex > Ilex asprella. The sequence goes on from CM042198.1 coordinate 7,985,248, forward strand.
ATAAAATAAAGTACACAACTAAATTACAACTAATAATAATATGCTAAATTACTCTAATACTCTTGACCTTAACAAATTTGAATTGCTGCTTTCATACTGTTCTTCTTGCACTTGTTTTTCATTTTCAATTTGCATTTCGGGTAGTAAGTCATAGTAACTAGTTTATTGTTGTTTCACAAAGTATGCCTTGGAATTCCATTTATTTTAAAGTGTTAAGATGTTGCATTATGTATAGATACATGTATTTGTGAACAACTTGATGTTTAAAATACCTTTTTTCCCCTTAAATTCTTTTTGGTGACTTTATTGATGTTTGTGGCATGTGTGATGTAGAGAGCTTCCGAAACAGAGCTACTAACCAAATATCCATATGGAGGTGAGTTATCTCCTTGTCATAGTGGTTTGATACATTATCCGGAAATGTTGCGCAGCACTTATAGTTAGATTTTTGTGACGGTAAAAATGCCTGACAGCGCAGGCACCTGCCTGCTAACCTAAAAAACTGGATCGAGCATAAAAGACTGTTAAAATTAGGACTTCATAAAAACTGCACTCATTTTAATTTTGCAGTTTTACTTCTAGCATCTTATATTCAGACAACATTACTATTTTTTTTCATGGAATGGTACATTTCAAATGCATGACAGAAGTATCCTTTTTGTTTCAGGAATAATTTTGAGGCCTGGATTCATTTATGGAACTCGTCGTGTGGGTAGCATGAAGTTGCCTCTGGGTGTAATTGGCTCCCCGTTGGAGATGGTAAGTATTTTGTGTTTTCACTACGAAATTTTATCGTTCTATGCAGTATGCTTGTTTTCTCGTTCTATTCAGTATGTTGTTCTCCTTATCACTCAGTAAATTACTAAAATGATTCCGATGGTAGATTTATCTACTGACCTATCTAGTAACTACTGTTTTCTGGAATGGCCTCTGTAATAACTACTGTTTGCTGTATATATTTTATATTAGAGAAGACAATATTTGTTTGGTGCGACCTGTGCATATCTAAATCTGGTTGCCAGTACTATTGGTTTCAGAATCTACTTGATCTATTGTTTGCAAAAACCTCTCTCTCTCTCTCTCTCTGATGGGGATTGTGTAGGAGTTGGATAGATATTATAGATTAATTATGAGAGTTATTTGAATACTTTTAGTATTTATCTTTAAGTATTTTCTTTTAACTTTTAAGAGTTTATTTGTAATTATTTGTTTGTTTTAGGGTTTTAGTTTCCTATATAAAGGGATGCATGTAAGAGTTTTATTTAAATTAGACTTTGATTATTATTGAATACTGATATATCTTCCTTCTCAAATTCTTTCTATTTTCTCATCTCTTTCTTCTTCTCTTCTCATCCCTAATTCTGCCGTTTATAGTCTACATTAATTTAGTATCAAAACTAATACGATTTACATCTCTATCCTCTCTCACTCGCTCTCTCTCTCTCACACACGCATAATGAGCAGGCCACAAGTATGAAATTCCCACCTCAGAGAATTTCTCAAGGAGGAAATAATTTTTTCAATGGAAACTAAGGTATCTTTGGTTATTTGCTTCTCACAATGTACACAATTATTGCAGGTTCTCCAACGTGCAAAGCCGTTGACTCAGGTCCCTCTTATTGGTCCATTATTCAGTCCTCCTGTAAATGTAACTGCAGTGGCAAAGGTTGCGGTTAGAGCAGCAACTGATCCTGTTTTTCCTCCGGGCATCATAGATGTCTACGGAATACTGCGTTACAGCCAGCAGAAGTCAATATAGATTTGTTGAACTCTTTTGTTTATCCATGAGGGAATGCCAAGACTTGTACTTTTCTAGGGTTGATATATTTCAATTTTCAATTGTCTAGATTTTGTAGATTGTTTATTGCATAGTTCTGCTGTAATAAAATGATGTGCTTGTGAACTGATCTGTGATGAGTATTAAATAATTTAGTCAGTGTCAATTTGTGTGTTAATCTTGGACGTTAGGTTGATTTTTGCCTGGAATTCTACTCTGGTCTGAACGGAATTTGTTTATAATTTGTGGCCATGAAAAGTTCAAGCTGTTGAAACATTCGCGTGTAAGAACTTCTGAGATTCAGCTGTTGGGTTTTGTCTTCCTCATGTCTGTGTTCCACCATAGAAACGCATGGTGCCTTGAGGTTGGATTGGGTCTGGTTGTGTATTCTGGCGTTGCTGGAAATGGCACTTACAGGCTTATGGCTGCCCTGCCATTAGATGGAAGTTTGCAGGGATAAGCAGCAAGCACGATCAGTTTTGCCTGTTCAGAATTCGTGGTGTGCGAATTCCTTTCCCATCTAGATACAAAATGCTAGTACTATGTAATGGAGTCTATAAATGGAATGTGCATTACTATGGTAATATATACTTCAATATCTGATAGATGGTAATTCATGTCCGTTGTCACTGAAACTGTCATCTCGTTCAATCCAATTGGGATGCCCTGGAGATGACATATTCCTTGGGAGGAATAACATGAAGCTTAGAATATGGAATATCTGAATATTATTGTCTTTTTCCCTACTAGATATGGAAATATCTTATCTTTATATAAGGAATACAATTGACAGAATATTAAAAGCAGAGAATGGTTTCTACGGGAGAAAACCATTTGAAATTCAAACAAACATTTTCTAAATACAAGAATGGTAAGAATATAGAACGCAGAGGATTCAGCAAAATGAATGAGAAGGTTTAGGAAGATAATTGTTGATCTGCTGTCACTTGACTTGCTGCACGATCTGCTCTTTAGTTGTGCCATAATCTGTTCCTTGAGATTGATATACTATCCATTTGTTTAAGGCATGATTTTGTTCCTTGATTTGGCCGACATCATTGCTTTCTGTACTCCCCCTCAAACGAGGATGAGGTATGATGCCAAGTTTGGTACATATCAACTCAAAGGGCTCACGTGAGGGTGCTTTAGTGAATACATCGGCGAGTTGTTGAGATGATGTTGCAAACTTTGTGATGAGAGAGTTGACGATAACCTTTTTCCATACATAATGGTAGTTCACCTCAACGTGCTTAGATCATGCATGAAAATTGGATTGACAGTGAGGAACAATGCAATTAGATTATTACAGAATAAAGTAGGTTTAAGTAAGGAAACACCAATGTCTCATATGAAATTGATCCAAGTAATTTCAGTTGTAGTGAAAGTCATGGATTTATATTCAGTTTCAGTACTAGACTTGACAACAGTTGGTTGCTTCTTAGCACTCCACGAGAGACAATTAGGACATAAGAATGTGCAAAATCCCAATGTAGAGTGGTGTGTTATTGGACAACCAACTCAATCAACATCAGAATAAACATAAAGTTCAAATGATCTAGTCATGAAGAAGGAGGCCATGGTCCAAAGTGCCATTAATGTATCTGAGAATATGTTTCACAACATAACAGTTTTTCTCTATAGGGTATGCCATATATTGTTAGACATGATTCATACTAAATGATATATCAGGTCGTGTCATAGTTAAATATTAGGATTAATTGCACTGGAGGTCTCTAATGTATGAAATTTGTCTCATTTTAATCCCCAATATTTTAATTGCATCATTTTGGTCCCTAAAATATTAAATATGTTTCTATATGATCCCTTAAGCAGACAATGTTTAAATTGCTAATAATTTTTTATTATAAAATTGTCACATTGTACTTAAACGTGGACAATAAAATAATTTGGATACCTCTTGACCAAATTTTTACTAAATTTTTGGTTAAATACCTACATAAATTATACAGTTTTGATCATGAGTTATCCAAATTTTGGTCAAAAATTACTCATATTACACATTTTTTTGTCAAGAGCTACCCAAATTTTGTTTAAGAGTTATTAAAATTACTTTTTGTCCATGTTTAGCGATTATATGACAAATTTATGATAAAAAATTATTAGCAATTTAGACGTTGTTTGCTTGAAGGATCATATAGAAACATATTCAATACTTTAGGAACTAAAATGATGCAATTAAAACATTGGAGACCAAAATGAGACAAATCCCATACTTTGGGGACCTCTAGTGCAATTAACCCTAAATATTATAACCCACCAACAAAACTACGATAGTGAGTTAGGTTTGAAAGTGGTGGAGCAGATGATCCATGAGACCTTTTTTTCACCTCGATGTAGGGACAAAGTTACAATTTGTCATATTTGCACATTCAAGAAGTTCCATTGCATTCTTTGTTTGAGATAAATGAGGGCCATCATCTAAAGGAGTGACCTCTATCCCAAGTAAATAATGAAGGAAGCCAAGATCCTTCATAGCAAACTCATGACTGAGAGAGGAGAGAAAATGATCCAACATAGCACTATTATCACCGGTGACAACAATCTCATCACCATATAAGAGTAAAATGAGGGTACCATGATTATTATGCCAGACAAATAAGGAAGGTTCGACCACACTACAATAGAAGCCAAAGGTGAGAAGAAATCCATTAAATCTGTCAAACCAAGCACGAAGTGTTGGCGAAGCCCATAGAGAGCTTTCTTAGGATGACAAACATGGTCAGGATGAGAGGAGTTTAAAAACCAAGGATGTTGGTCCATGAATACTGGTTCAAATAATTGTCCATGTAGGAATACACTTTTTACATCAAGATGGCGAATATCCCAACCTCGCATAATAACAACAGAGAGTATAGTATGTACACTACCAAGTTTGATAACCGGAGAAAGTGTCTCAAAAAAGTCAACTCCTTCAATTTGGTGGAAACCCTTAACAACAAGACGAGTCTTAAGCCGCTCTAAAGATCCATTAGCCTTGAGTTTTGTTTTGAAGACCAACTTACTTCCAGCAACATTCATGGAGAGATCACGGGGAACAAGATCCCAAGTTTTGTATAGATCAATGAGTTCTTCTTGCATAGCATAAGCCCAACTCGGATGAGCAAAAAGAGTAGATCTTATAGTCTTACTCTTTTTGAATATCAGTGGATATAAAAAATGCATATTTTGGATTGGGTTTGACAATTCCAACCTTGGATTTAGTCATCATGGAGTGTCAAATGGACTATGAGGGAGCTCCGTATCATTAATGGAGCTTGTGCTAGTTTCAAGAGTAGCTACTGGAAGAACAAGATGAGGCACAGTGGTGCTAGGGGGGCTGAAATGCTGGATTAGATTCAGCTTGTGTGCCAAAAATTGGGCTAAGTTCTGACAAGGGTGGTGCATCTAATGCATGTGTGGCCATTTCACTTGACTCTAGAATGGCTTCAACTTGGATGCTGAGATCCTGTAACAATTCATGAAGTGTTGACTAGTGATGAACTATCAATGTGATCATGAGCTGACACAACAAAGGGAGGTTATATGTGTGGTTCTTTCACCACCTGATCTGCACATTCTTGAAAAGTAGATATGGTCTGATTTTCCTATTTTGCTTGGATCAAATGTGATTAGAATAAGGAAAAACATGCTCATCAAAGATAACATGACGAGAAATATATATCCGACCTGATGTGGGGCATACTTCATGCTATTACGCAAAAATACACATGGTAAATACTTGTGAGCAAACTTGTTTGAAGCACGACCATGGAGATAAGGAAAAAATTTGCTTCCAAAGACTCAAAAGGAGGTATAGTCAGGATTTTTACCAAACAATCTCTGAAAAGGTGAGTTCATATCAATAACCGATGAAGGCATAGGATTAATGAGAAAAACAGTGGTATAAAAAGCATCAATCCAATATTTCTTAGGAATATGAGAATGTGCCATCATAGTGAGTAAAAGTTTAGTAATATTGCAGTGTTTACGTTTCGGCAAGACCATTCTGTTCTGGAGTCTTTGGACAAGATAAATGATGAATTATTCCAAATTTAATGAGATAGCTTCTGAAAGCCCCATTTGAGTACTCACCTCCACCATCGGATAGAAAAATCATTATTTTTGTACCAAATTGTCGTTCCACCATGGCTTGAAAGGTAAGAAAACATTGGAAGAAGTTTGATTTTCTTTTAACAGGGTATAATTAAGTAAAACATTTGCATTCATCGATAAAAATAACATAATAATGATAACCATCCTGAGATTTAATTGGAGCTGGCCCCCATAAATATGAATGTATAACAAATAATGATTTATTAGAGAACATTCTTGACGACAAAAATGGCAATCTACAAGATTTTTCAATTTAGCAACTGTCACAAATGGACTTATTATCCCAATTATGGTCTCTCTAATGAAGTCTTTATTATTCAAAAATCTGATCACGTTGGAATGGAGATGCCCAAGCCACCAATGCCAAACCTTCCCATTTACATCTTGATTTCTATTTGAGAATAGAGTTGTTGGATGCACCTTCTCAAGAAGATAGAGATTTTCGCTTTTATTGCTGCCCTATATCAAGATGTTTTTGTTGCTTCTACCCTTTATAACAAAACCACCATTGAAGAATTCAAAATTACAAGGATTATCACTTGTAAATTGGCTTATTGACAAAAGGTTTCTTTAAGTCCGATATTAAAAGTACATTTTTAATAACCATTTGTCTATGTCCAATATCAATAAAAAAATCCCCAATATGAGAAATCTTGAGCAGTTGGCCGTTACCAACCATCACAACATCATAACTCTTATACTCTTTTAAATTAAACAATTTACCTAGATCTCCAGTCATGTGAGTTGAAGCTCCAGTATCTAGATACCATGAGTGATCTTGACTGTCGCTGATTGTCATTGCAACAAGTGCCTATGGGACATCATCTCAGACAAAAGATTGATTAAATCTATGCCAACACTTCAATGCAATATGACCATTTTTGTTACATATTTGGAATTTTGGAATGGAGCTAGAGTTAAAGAATTTGTTGTCATCCTTGTCAGATTTTTTGCCATGATTTTCACTAGATGATTCAAAATTATTCCTAAAAGTCTGGTTCATTTGGGTGAAACATCTGCAGCGTGATGAAAAATTATTATAACGACCGTTGTTTGAAGATCCATGGCCTCCTTGAGCAACAAAAACAACACTCTAATTGTTAGCTTGGTGAACCTCATGAATTGATAACCGTGTCTCATGACTTTGAAATACGAGGAATAATTTCTTTATAGCAAGGTGTTGGGGGTTTGAGCATAGTTGTCACAAAAGATTTATATTCAATCCCAAATCCACTCAGTAACAAAAAGACTTTCTTCTTATCATCAACGGGCTTCCCTATGGTCGTTAGATCATCACAAGTAGTAGTCTTCAATTCCCGAATGTATTCGGATAAAGTGGACGTACATTTTCTTAACATTTGTAATTTTTGTGTAAGATGAAATTCTCGTTCTTGAGAATCTTGTGGACAAGCATCATGCAAAAGTGTTCCATAGCTCTTGGAGGACTCGAGTCCAACAACAAGACTCGACACATCTTCACTTAGAGTACTGGTCATCCAACCTCCTACCAATCAGTCAGAACGCCTCAATGCTATGAACTCGGGATTAATGGTCACTTTTTGACCAGTGGTTGACCCATCATCTGGGGTGGCAATCGTTTGATCTGGCGACATTATTTCACCTTTGATAAACCGAGCAAGATCTTGGTTTTCAGTTGGTCCAAGCATTTGGGTTCTCCACAATAGGTAATTAGTACTGGTGAGTTTCATGGAGACAAAATTTCCAACATTCAAAGTTGCATGATATGGGTACTTTGCATTGGCCACGATACAGAAGAAAAGGTAGACACAATTTTTCACACAACTCAAGTCGTGTAAGGCTCTGATACCATATGGAATTTCTGAATACTATTGTCTTTTTTCCTACTAGAGAAGGAAATTTCTTCTCTTTATTTAAGGAATACAATGAACAGAATATTAAAAGCGGAGAATGGTTTCTACAGAAGAAAACCATTTGAAATTCAAACAAACATTTTCTAAAGACAAGAATGGAAAGAATATAGAATGCAGAGAATTCAACAAAATGAATGAGAAGGTTAAGGAAGATAATTGCTGATCTGCTGTCACTTGACTTGCTGCATGATTTGCTCTTTATTAGTGCCATGATATGATCCTTGAGATTGATATGTTATCCCTTTGTCTAAGGTATGATTTTGTTCCTTGATTTGGCCGGAATCATTGCTTTCTATTTGAATATTTCCCAAATAAAGGGGGAATTGATTTATGATTGATTTCATAACAAATGTATAGGAAATTTTAGTTGTACCATGTAAAAACAGATTTTTTCTTGTGGAATTAATCAATAATACGTAACCCATGAATGTCAGATTTGTCATCATTAAGTATGAGATGATATTACTCCATGGGAACTTAGGATTTTATTTTAGGAGGGTTAAAAAAATAATAACAGTATAAGATAAGTATCAATCATCCTCAAAAAAATATGAAAAAAAGGCAAAAATAAACTTTTAGCTAATACACTTTATCTCAATCATATATTGGATGGTGTGGCCGGGCAAAGTGTGGCGCTGAGCATGTCGGAAGTGATTTTTAGATCTTCGCCCCAGTTCAATTTAGAAAATATTGCATAAGACCTGGTAATTGGTTCTAAGAGTCACTAATCCTAGACCAGCTAAAGCTGTGTATCACTTGGTGCATATTGATTCGAAAGAAGGTGACTTGGATGATGTAATTGGAACTATATGTTACAGTCTCACATCTGTCCATGCTGTACCCAAACGAGTATGTTTGGGGTTTGAGGCTTGGATTATGATATCTTAATTCTTAACCGTGTTGATTATCAAAAATCTTTTTTTTTTTTTGAAAAACAGTGATTATCAAATATCTTGTACATATGAACTTTAGATCTTTATTGAGCAATGCAATTCTGAAATTGCATGGTCTAATTGAGAATAATTTAGACTGTGTTGTTCTGGGATGTTACAGTCGTAGAAAATTAGATGCTACATGTTTTATTTGTTCCCAAAAGTGGCGGACAAATGGTGTCAAAATGGAGATCGAAGTCTAGGAAATATCCAGATGCAATCGTATATGAACCCACCACCTTTTTGGTAACGAAAGTCTTAGACGAAGAGATTAGTCCGAAATTAAGAAATTCATAGGACTAACTGCCCACCTCTTTGGAGCTTAAATTATAGAGTTTACCGCAGATATCATATGGCTAAAGTCAACTGGATAACTTGCTCTACAAAATAATTATTTGTGCTACAAAGGCGATGAGGGATTACCTTGGGACACTTTAAGATGATTTAAGAGAACATCATCTTCGGCATTAATATATGATAGAGTATACTCAGAAAAAAAATTTACTATTTTTTTTTTTGTGCACAATTCATCTAGGATAAATAAAAACTGGTTTTATAATTTCATATGATAATTTGGTCTTAGGTCTTATGTGAAATAACTTCTGAAACCATCTCAGTCCAGTGGTCTTTGGTATTTTCCTTGCCCCATATTTGCTAACAGGTTGAGTTCACTTATACATAAACATCTACGTACACAGGTATTTGTGAGCAGAATTTTTTTCTTTTTTTTTTGGATTGACCTATTTGATAAGTTCAGATCCAGCTGGGTTCAGACCCAATTCGTTGTTTAAGCCCAAATAGTTAAAAAGGCAGGTCAGATTCAGCTCATGACCTCAGTCCAGTCCAAGATTCAAGAGGCTCAGGGTGGTTAACGCACGTGAGGAATAATCATCAGGATAACTATTACTCGAAGATGACGTCTATTTTTAATTGTAGCTATCCTCCCCAAAAGACTACTAGTGTGACCTCCATTCACCGCCTCAATTAGGACTTTGTGCCTATAAATTATAAGCTCTCTACACATGAGAGGGAGATCTCACACACACCATCTCTTGAGCTTACACTTGCCCTTTCTCTCCCTCACCTACTATATTCTCTTATTAATAAAGTTCTCCGGCCAACGTTACTGCCTTCTATGGTTAGGTCATCTAGGCCTAATTATCAATCTCTGTCTCTTATTATTGATTGTTTCATTAATTGTTTTACACCACGCACTCGACTTATTTGATTATGTATAATCAATTTTGTGCATCATCAGTTTAGCGTTATTTGTCAAAAATGAATAAAGTTTTATGCTATCTATCCTTGTTTTCTCTATTGGAATCACTACTAGGTCAATGAATCAGCAACTGGAGGATCACGACTCAGCGCATTTGGAGAAGGTCTGGCCTTCGCCTGTAGAACCCTCCACTACAACAAATCCTTTGGTCGGGCAACAACTCTTGGAAATGATGTAGCTGTTGGTGAGTCAAAACTAGCAAATTCTCTAACTGATGCTTGCCTCAAAAGGAGTCATGCCCAGGCCATAAGAGATGAGGTGCCACAACCTGTGCACCCAACGCCCTCGCTAGGGAGTCCTTCCTCAGTGCCTAAGAGCCCCACATGCTCCTTTTCATCATGCCCTTGCTCCATCCTCACACGTTGCTGACCCCCTGCACAAGAAGATGAGGGGGAGAACCAATATGCGGACCATGAAAGCTACTGCAATGATGCTACTGAGGGTGTCTCTAACCAAGGGGATGAGAAAATTAAGGAGGTGCAAAACTAGCTTGGTGATGCTCTTAACGCCATCAAGGTATAGACACCAGAAATAGTGGATTATCTGTTAAGGCGCACTGACACTCTGTTTGTGATGAATGTTATTAACTACCCTTTACCCTCAAAATTCAAGATATCGACCGTAGAGATCTTTGATGGTACTAAAGACCCCCTTGATCACCTTGATACGTACAAGTCTCTTATGCTACTCAATAACGTACCTGACGAGATCATGTGCAGAGCTTTCCCTACTATCCTAAAATGATTTGCATGATAGTTGTTCGCCAAGCTCAAGCCATCTTCCATAAACTCTTTTGTTGAATTAAGCAAATCCTTCATCTCCTACTTCATATGGGGACGCTAACATCAGAAGCCAGTCACCCACCTGCTCACCATCAGGCAGGACCGGGATAAAGTCTAAGGATCTACCTCACTCATTTTAACAAGGAGTCTCTCTTGATTGAGGAGCCAGACAAGAAGGTTACCACGACCGCCTTTATCGTAGGTTTGCGTTTGTCAAGTTTTATATTCTCTATCTTTTTTTTTGGATCAACAACCTAACCACTGTATATTCTCTATCTTGAAAAAGCCACTATTAAGCATGCCCGTTTGAACTCAAAAGGTAGATCATGGAGCTCATATAGCATGGCCAGTTACAAAGTACATTATCGGCAGAGGACCGGCCTCGCCACTCAGTCGGAACAAGGATGACAGAGAGTGCCAACAGCCCCACAGAGAAATCTAGATGATCTCTGGAGGGTTAGGAGGAGGAGGTGACTCCAACTTTGCTAGGAAAGCGCATGTTAGGAGAGCTAGACAGGCAAAGTTGGATGACCCTCGCCCGACGAAGACGCATTGGCACGGGGAAGGAAAAGTCTCCTTATTATCAGACAGAGACCTCAAGGGAATCTAACATCCCCATGATGTCCCTCTAGTGTTAATCATGATGGTAGCCAACTTTCAGGTTAAGAGAATTCTAGTGGATAACGGCGGCTCTGCTGACATCTTGTTTGCACTAACGTATAACAACCTCCATCTAGACAGGGAGAGATTGCAACCTATTAGGATGCCACTCATTGGATTTTTAGGGTAAAAAACCTATCCCTTGGGTTCCATCACCCTACCAATCACAACAGGGACAACACCAAGAAACTCCACCATCATGGTATACTTCATAGTGTTGGACTACTCCTCTGTCTACAACATCATCCTTAGACTCCTTGTGCTCAATACTTTAAGGGCAGTGTCATCCATTTACCATCTTCTCCTCCATTCCCAATTCTCTGTGAGATTGGAGAAATCAGAGGAGACCAAGTTGTGGTAAGAGAATGTTATGTGGCCTCTATGAGGGCTAGGAAGATTCAGGAGACTTGCCAAGTGGAAGTGCTCGACCCTAGGGATGACAGCGCGTTGGAAAGGGGAGAACCAATAGAGGAACTCGAGCAAGAAAAGCTGGAGGAGAACTTTCCAAGAAGAAGAATCTATATTGGCTCCTCCCTTTCCCATGAGCAAGCTGCCTACCTTGTTGACTTCCTTAGGTGGAACATAGACGTCTTCACCTAGTCCCATGAAGATCAGGATGACATCGATCCTGAGGTGGCCACCCATCGACTCAACGTGGATCCTAGGTACAAGCCTTCCACCAAAATTTGAGAAGCATAGGTACCAAGAAAGCCTAGGCCATGGTAAGAGAGGTGGGAAAACTGATTGCAAACGGGTCGGTAAGTGAGGTAGCCTATCCGGTTTGACTATCAAATGTACTGATGGTGACGAAAGCTAACGACAAATGGTGCCTTTGCATAGATTTCACTGAACTCAAGAAAAACTATCCCAAAGATAGTTACCCCTTGTCACGCATCGACATCCTTATTGATGCAACTGTTAGACATAGGCTGCTGAGCTTTTGGATACTTATTTTAGGTATAATCAGATCAGCATGTTCCCTCTGGATCAAGAAAAAATCTTATTTATCATCCTCAAAAGAACCTACTGCTATAGGGTCATGCCTTTTAGACTAAAAAATGCGAAAGTCACATACCAGCACCTCGTAAACAAAATGTTCAGAACACAGATTGGGAAGACTATAGAGGTCTATGTGGATGATACGTTGGTGAAGAGCTTGGCTATGATAGACCATGTAGCACACTTGAAGGAGACTTTTGACATCCTCAGAACCTACTGGATGAATCTAAAATTTCAAAAAGTGTGCATCCCATGCACGACATGGAGTTGACAGCCGTTGTCTTTGCCTTAAAGGCATGACACCACTATCTGTATGGAGAGTAGTTTGAGATGTTGTCAAACCACAAGATTTTGAAGTACATCTTCACACAACAAGACTTCAACATAAGGCAACACAGGTAGATGGAGTACCTGAAGGATTATGACTTTATTTTGCATTACCATTCTAGTAAGGCAAATATGGTGGTTGATGCACTTAGTTGGAAGTCACGAGGAGTCTTGACAAGTATAGCTTCCTAGGAGTGGCGGATACTCGAAATTGTGGGACAGTTCGAGCTACACTACAAGGGTCAACCTCATGACACATTAAGGAGTTTAGTGGCCATGCCTTCACTATTGAGCAGAGTGATTGAGTCCCAGTGGCAGGAAAAAATGATATTGTTTATCAGAGACTAGGTACAACCAAGTACAAGTGACAAGCGTTGGTCTATTCACACAAATGGTAGTCTTCGCTATAGGGGAAGGGTTATGATCCCCCTAGTCTGAAAATCTGAGAGAGGAGATCCTTAGAGAGTTTCAATACTCATGTTTTGTTGTGCATCTAGGTGGCACGAAAGATGTCTCATGATCTTCGTCGCTAATATTATTGGAATGAGATGAAGAGATATGTTAGAGATTTTGTTAGTCGATGTCTCACGTTTTAACAAGTCTAGACTGAGCACTAAATATCAGTAGTGTTGCTCCAGCCTTTGAAAGTGGCTGAGTGGAAGTGGGAACACATCACTATAGATTTTATGACCTACTTGCCACGGACTTCTCGTGGACACAATGTGGTGTAGGTGATAGTGAACCAACTCATGAAGTCAACACTTTTTGACTGTGCGGATGACCTTCACATTGGAAGAATTTAGTAGCTTGAATATACGGGAGATAGTCTGGTTACATGGGTTACCTATATCTATAGTATTGAATCAGAATCCCAGGTTCATGACTCATTTTTGGAAAAGTTTTCAACGGGCTATGGGGACACAATTGATGATGAGTACAACTTTTTCATATCTAGATGGACGGTCAATCGGAGATGACTATCCAGACTTTAGAGAACATGCTTCGGCATATATCATTAATCTCAAGGGTAGATGGGAAGAACATTTATTTTTAGTGGAATTTGCATACAACAATAGTTATCAAGCGAGTATATATATTGCACCTTAATGAGATACTTTATGGGAGGTAATGTCGTTCTTCGATTTGTCGGATGGAGGTTGGAGAGAGACCCTCTATGAGTCCGAATTTGGTTAGAGATATCTTAGGGAAGGTGGACTTGGTTAGAGATACCTCTACAGTTTGAAGTTGAAGATCACATTTTCTTGAAGATAATGCCTAAGAGAGGAATGGTCAAGTTTAGAAAGTGAGGGAAGCTGTTGCCTATGTTTATCGAGTCCTTCGAGGTACTCGAAAGGGTTGGTACAATCTCTTAATGGTTGACATTACCGCTAAATCTATCTGGTGTTTACGTAGTGTTTCATGTCTTCGTACTCTGGAAGTACACTCCGATCCTACGCATGTTGTAGATTGGGGTGAACTACTGGTTAATAGAGTAATTTTTTTCCAAATAAATCTTAAAAAATGTATTCACACTCAAAAAAAATCCATTTAAAGTCATCATTACGTCATTAAGTCATGTGGCATACCGCTGGACTCCATGGGGTGAAGCAGTACATGGTTTGGGCTGGGGTGTAAGTGTATAGACTCAAGATCTAAATCGATATATGTTTGTGTGTGATAGGTCTGATTTTTTAGTGGGTTTGCTCTTCCAACTTCCAAGTCTCTCAAGTCGGAGGGGCGTTTTGTATTTTCAGTCATTTGGGCTTCGAGTTTAAGTGATTGTAGTCTAGGTGTTTTTAGTTTTCATCATGATTGCTCTCTGTTTCCATTACCGATGTTTTGAGTTATATTGTATATTTTTATTTTGAAAATAAAATTTATTTGTGATTATTCTAAGCTTTTTTTTTTTTTGGGAGGGGAGGTGAGAATGGAGACTTGAAACATTGACTGCAAAAAAATCAAAATTTTTACAAAGCAAAGAATATAATTAAACCAAAGACTTATTAATACTTATTCCAAGCTTACCATTTATTTGGGCCTCCATTAAACTTCGTCACTATTCACACACAATAGTGGATCTTCTATATTCGAACTCACAATTTAGTGTTGTTAGTTCAATTATTTTTTTTATTAAATTTGGTAACAATAATACCATTGGAATCTAGTTTGTTTCATTATTTAGTTGACCTAGTTTATCATTGTAATTGAGTTCACTGTAAAATTTCATTGAATATTCAACAATAGTCTAATTTAACAAGTTGTTCAATAGTAGGAATTGATTAGATCAACAAATTATTTTAATGGAAGACTATTCCATGAGGTATAATTTTTTGTTGAAGGGGCATGAAATACAAATCTAAAGAGAAAGAAAATGTAATGTCGCCAACAACAAGAATATTCATTAAAAATATCATAAACCGTGAGGTTGATTTATCCTAAAGGATAACATTAAGATAACTTAATACCTTTATTGTAAACCAATTCACTAGGGTGATTAAATACTGAGACCAATTTTTAAGGACAATTCACTGATATTTTTTTTCAGGACAATTCGTGTAACTGTAGACACACCCTTTCTAGCTTTATTCAATCCCTGTTTCTTATATAAGGCCCATCACAGAGGTTTTATGTTGCCATTAGCTCAATTTATGCACACCCACCTGAGCCAAACCCTAGTCTCCCTCCGGCCACATCGTACACCACCTCCAACTTTTTCTGTTGAAAATTCCCGAAAATACCAACATCAGAGGTAGCATTGTTTCCAGCGAAGGCCAAACAGAACTGCGTTGAAGTCGCCACAATAAGTATCCCCGACACGTCTATGTCAACATTAAGATTTCCACCGAAGAAGAAAACAATCTTTGGAATGGCCACTGTGGTGTAATTACTCAAGTCATAGCAAGTATCGAGTATCGATACTGGCTGTGTCATTGGATAATTTGTCATCCCTTGCCGGAAAGCTGTCCGCAGGGCACTGTAAGCCGCCGGAGGCAGGCGTGTTATGACTGTTCCGGAATCTATAATGGTGCCGGCGGTTGAGAATACCGATGGGCTGATAGATAATTGACGTCCACCTACACTTATTGCTTGCATGTCAATGAAGTAAAATGATGGGTTTTGTGAGTTTATAGACAGCGGTGTGAATTTCACAGTGCTCGGTACTCCACTGTTTCCGAAAGTCAAGTGTCCGGTGGAGCTCGACATCGATGGAAGACAGTAGGAGAAGAATTTTCCGTACTTTTGAGCAGTCTGTGACACAATGGATAGCTTATCACGGCCGAGTCCGAGCAAACCTGCAATTCCTACGAAGAGTCCTTGGTTGTTCTCGCCGCAACCGAATAGGAAGGTACTGAACACATCGGTGGACGTTAGGGTGAGCTTTTCCTGTGCAAAGAACCCAATGGTGAAAGACTTATCGCCATACTGTATGGCATAAAGGCATGTGGAGGCCGAGCAACCTGGTTTAGGCGTGAAGGTGTGAGTATAAAGTCGTAGGGCAAATTTTACCAGTAATAAAAAATTAAAAATAAATAAACAAATATTGGTAATATCCTATTAAGTGTATTTATAAATTTTCACGTTACTTTTCATATTCAGTGTTATTTAAATAATTTTTTTATAATTTATATAAATTAGAGCCATGTTACTTGACCTAATTTGCAAACTTGATTTATTATAATATTTGAATTGAATATATACTCCATCAAATATTAAAACTTGATGTTGATTCAATGATAGATTAAAGTCTACATTTTTATTTCAAATAGCATTTCCCTATCCAAAATTCCAAACACTAGTAAAAACATTTTCCAAAAAAAGATTGAGCATTATGTGGGTCTGCCGCTGACCTGGTTTGTTCCCGGTGGCGGAGTTGAGTTGAGAACACAGCGCTGAGTTGCAGCTGATGTTAGAATATGAAGTGGACGTTGATGGGTCGAAGATGGGTTGTTGTTGTTGATAGCAGGATTTTACACATGGCTGGCACTGAGTCCACGTGAGGTCGCTGCCAGTGTCGAAACTGAGGGACAAGTCTCTCTTTGGGGTGCCAATTCCGACGGTAACGATGTAGTTGCCGGAGCCGACTGACCTGCCGGATTGTGCTGGGAGGGTGACTTGTGAGTCTTGGAGACTGGTTTTGCCTGAGTTGAAGGCGAGTCGCAAGTGCATTGAGCTGACTCGGGCTTGGTCATGAGAAAGCATCTCAGTGAGAGTTGGAGCATTGCCCTTGTTTCGACTCAGTTGAGAGCATGGTCCATGCCTATGAACAACTTTCAGTGATGACTTTTTGTTGGCACCTGATGAACGTATGGCTAATTAGGTTAATATGAAAACGTTACATGGTAAGAATTAAAATGTCATTTGGAGATATAAAAATGCTATAACTTTTGTTCTTGTTAACATTAAAAGACGTTATTTCAATGCTTTCAAATATATACTGTGTATGAGAATTCCGTCACTACTAGATCTCAGAAAAATTAGTTGATACTTCAACTTGTGCACATGGGCAGAAACACACAACTAGTGGTGTGCATTCACTCACCACTTAGTCTCTTCCCTTGCCTTGTCAGCTAAGTTTGGAATCATGCTTAGTGTGGACGAACATGTTGGACATGTCTTAGGGTGCACTTAAGGAAATGATTTCGGAAGAGTGACCTCTTTATAATCGCAAGAATTAGCATAATATAGTAGGAACCGATTTTTCAAACCCTTGGTGCGATTGTTCTCTTTTCCCCCTAGATCTTGTGCAACAATAATACAAGGAACAAAACTTTAGAGAGCAAAAATACATCTCAAATTAAGACACCAAAATTGGAAATGAAATCATTGCTTCATATATATCCCACAATCATGATCTAGTCTGGGTGGCTTCGGGTTGTCTCACTGTCTCTTCCCATTATATAAGACTGCCATGTTTCTGCTTCAACCATTTTCGGATTTATAATAATAGGCAGATGAACCCGGAAATTTTACTTTATAAAAGGTATGAATTTTGTGCGGTGAGTAATGACAAGCCATTAGTTTTTTTTTCATTTGCTTTTGCGTTACGCTTTGCTTTATAGCCAACACAATTGCAGATGATAATGTTGTAACAACTTTTGATGATAACCTAGGAATGAGAGGCGAAAAAGCAATTATTTGTTACTCTTAACATATCCTGGATGGTGGCTTGAGACTTGTTCCCATAAGCCACTTAAGAGTTCTTTCTCTCTCTCTCTCTCTCTCTCTCAACCCCACCCCCATTCCTACCACTTGTTTTTTTGCCTTTTTTATTTGGGTCCACAGATTTCTTCCAACACTTTGTCTGAAAGGGATGTGTTTCCTATAAGTTTACTGTATAGCATTAATCTTGTAAGAAACAATGAGATAGAAGCTTAATAAACAGGCAAGGTGGTACCTCAAGCAATAATTCCTGCAAAGAACCTTGTAAACGAAATCAAATAAACAACTTAGGCCCTTACAACCACATATTGCCAAATTTTCGATTGAAAGCTTTAGTAGTACAATAGTACTAGTAGGACCTACGTTGAATAGACAGCAGCTCTATCAAATATTGGGATCTACTATTATTTAATAGCAATAGTTCATTTCGTCCTTTAATTTGATAAACGTAACATCACTCTTTGTCTTATGCTTGTATTGATTTTCTTTTTTGTTATTTGTCCTCTTTCCTATAAAAATAACATTATCATAAGACCCATCACCAAAGCAATTATTTGTTATTAAGAAAACCAGTGGTTTTAATGAAAACTATTCTATGATAACAACCAAATATAGTCATTGTTATATACATAAATGTGTACTTTTTATTTTTGAAAACAAAGTTAGAAGCTTTGACATTTCTCTTGGTTTTTCACGTAAGAATGGTTCAAGTGGCCACAACCTTGTAGGGCCATTTCATTGGGCCAATGGTGACTTTAATTAGCATAGAAAACAACAAATGAAAAAGTGCACATATTTTCCTTTTTTCCATCCTAGCTAGGTTCCGTGACAATCAATTTGCTTTAACAAACTGCTCTGATGGTAACTCATGAACCAGGGTCAAAAGAAAAGTGATATTTGATGGGTAGATGATTCAGCGAATAACCTAGCAGTAATGTATGATAAGAAATTAGTTCGAACAATCGCTTAGAATTATTAAGGATAAGAGACAATAGAAAATTGAGAATGAAAGTTATAAATGAATGCTAGTAAATAAAAATAATTGTTCCCATTAACTAGTAATTCTTCTTCCCTCAGTAATTAGCTAGGAGTGGTTCAATTTAGTTGAAAAAGGGGTAATACGGGTAACAACTAATGAAACTCTATTTGAATTGTTGTTGGCCCGGTCAATCATGCATGCATAAACACGAGGTACAACAAAGATCGAGTTACAATTATTAATTTTATTGTGGGTCATAGTATTTATTAATTCATTATCTATTCAATAGTTGTGATTATGAAATCTACTTTTTAAATTCATATAGAATTATTCTGCAAACTAACATGTTTTGACTTAAAGTCTATTGGTCACATAAAATTTAGGCTTAACCAATAGAGTAATACTATTTGAACCTAAAATACGAACCTAAAATATTGACATAATGATGTGGTTATAGTAGAACTATTAGATCAACACTAAGTTCCAATGCTTGATGCCCCCCACAACAAATCCAAAGGTTATAGTGAATTATGTCAGTAAATTAGGTCAGTAAATTAAGTCTCAATAGCATTGTTCTAACCAATAAGCATGGTTTACAGATGATTGTATACATCCAAAGTTTACATTAGAATTGTGAGTATTAGGGGTGTCCATGAGCCGAGTTGGACTAGGCCTATGAAATTTTTTTCGGGCCGAGCTTGGTAGTGTAGGCTCAAGCCCTTACCTAGGTGAATTACCGGGTGGCCCGGACCAGGCTTCGGATAGAGGTAGGCTATCCGTAACCCAACCTGCAAGCCTATTAGACAGGTTTTTCTGGACGGGCCTGCTCACGAATTTTTTTATATACAATTTCATTTAAAAATAATAAATAATTTTATTTTTAATTAGGGGATGAACTGCATCTAATAGAATGAATATATCTCAACTAGGTTGACACCTACTTACTTCTTTATCATTTGCATTATTCTACCCTTTAAAACTTGTATGTTTAATACATGAAAAATTGAATAATACATAATTTATAGTATTTAAATTTTTAAAACTTCAAATTTCGACATTAGAAGACTTGTTTCAAAGTTTCAAATTTAATGGTCTAAAAGTATAAATTTTTTTTTTAAATGAATGATGGGTTTGGGGCGAGTTGGGCTTGACGGGCCGAGCTTCTGGCCAAGTAATGGGTTTGGGGCAAACCCAAACCTTATTTTTAAGGATATTGAGCTCAAGTTTGGGCGGACTAACTATCGGACTATTGAATTTTGGGCCTATTTTTTCGGACCGAAAAATAGGACTCGTGAGTAATCTGACCCATTGACACCCCAGTTCCTACCAAGCAGTGTGTGGTACGGTTTGTTTCTAAAATTGCATACGCCAATTATATATTTGCAAGAGAGAGAGAGAGAGAGAGAGACCTTTGGGTGATGGTTTGCAAGAAGAATCTGGTAGTAGAGAACTGATTTGAACAGTATGATGGTGACTTTCTATAATCTCTCTTCTTTCAAGAGCATGCCCCTTTTCCAAAGAAAAGAGAAGCAAGAAGCAAAAACCAGAACCCGAGAGGAGAAACCTAAGAAAGATGTAGCCAGTGGGAGAGGCCATCAATCCAACGTTCTAACAACAACGTTTCTGACAAACACAATTTTGTTATCTAAGCCGGTTCTTATATATAGCCTCCATCAACCTTATAAATAATAGATATTAAAAAAAAATTCTATGGGCATGGTCCACCCTGCTGAGGGAATTGACAAATAGATAACCAGCAACACTGTTTGTGATCCAAAAAAAAAAAAAAAAAGATAACCAGACAACACTGATTGGATGTCCAAACTATGCCAACAGTAAGTGCAAAAATTTACAAGAAAAAATATATTAGTGTCTGTCAATTTTTAATTATGTTATTATTGTGTCTTTTTCAATTGTTTTTTAATATGTGATGATGAATCATTGTTTTAAGTACAGCATCATTACTGCGGCCGAATTCAAATGAAAGAATCTGGTCTGTTATTTACTTAGACACAACCGTTTACCGAAAAAATTACTCAAACATATAAATAACTAGATCATTTAAGAATAAATGTAATATTCTAAGAACCAAAATAACATAATTGAGACTTGAATAATCAAAGGTGGAATGAACATGTCCTTCACGAGGAAACACCAATTTATTATTTTATCCACTTTTTGCTTAGAGATATTTATGAAGAACAATTTTATTGAGACTTAATTTACTGATCTAATTTGCTGACCTAATTTACTATGATTTTTGGATTGACTGTGAGCTCCATCAAACATTGGAACATTGAAACTTGGTTTTACTAAAACCACATTATTATGTCAGTAAATTAACTCAGATTTTTAAATCTCAATAGTATTACTCATTTATGAATTCTTTAGGTGGGCTATATGATTATTGAACACTCTTTATTTAGGTTCCACTAGTAATGCACCACGTGCGTTGCACATAATTTTCTTTTTAAAACATTTGATAAAATATATAAAAAAATTCTAATAATGTACCAAAATTCGATATTATCTCATATTTATCATACCTAAATTGTTTGTATTCTTTTCATAGCTATAAACATCCAATAAACTTATTTTGTGTGATTCTTTCATTCAAGCTACTAATTAGTAAGGGTTATAGATTTTTCTTTTCTCGATTTTTTTTTCTTTTTGTCTTTCTTATTTTACTTCGTGCCTCAATTATTTTTTACTAAATTATTTTGATTATGAATGAAGCGAAACGATATATATCCGCTTTGGGTGTTGAAGATAGTATTGTATCAATGGAGTTATCGACTTGTATTAATATTGAATTTTTGAAAAAAAAAAGAATAATATTTTTTTTATATATCATGTTAACCATAACATGATCATTCAAAAGTTTAACAAATATAGAGAGATTTATATGATTTGTTAGAGATTAGTTTGTTATTTAAATACATAGGAATATAATGGTAATTTGTATATTTAAATACAAAAGGAAATATTAGCTTTTATAGTTTTTTTATAAAGGAAAAATAGTGAATTAAAAGTTTTGCATGCTAAAGTACTTTTATTAGTAATATAAATATAAGTTAGAGCTTCCATTAAGTCAGACACCATGATGTTTTCTGTTATTATATCATTTTTCCTGTAATCCTTTCAACAATAGTGATGTTTTTTCAGGTAATTAACAACATTAGTGTTACTCTCCACACCAAAGGTCCTACAACAAAAACTAAGGGTTATGTGTCTTTGGAATTTGATTTTACGTGTGAGAGATGGAATTACAATTGATTCTACCAATTTAAAGACTTTTCTAAAATAAATAGCCAACTAACATATCTAGGAACTTGACCTACATCAAAAGATTCATCTCAAACATATTCGGAAGGAAGGTGGCAATTGCTTTCACATTGGCCATCTTAAACACATTGGCAAAGAATGCGTCGACCATTTTCACATCGCCCATTATTAGAACATTCATCTTATTAATTAATGGTAAATTATTGGACCCGGATCAAGATCTGCCCACATGGGCAAATGGATCTCAACCTAGGTCGTTGTGGAAGTTACAAGACAAACCACCCTCCTAAGTGAAGGTGATTATGGTACCCCATGATTGGATGGTTATAGGGTTATAGGGAAGCCTAGACCAATGCCCTAAAACAAATGAGGAAAATATTCAAATGTCCAGAGTGATTTTTGCAGTTGTGGTAAGGAGTTTGAAATATGTCATGTATTCGACCAGATATCTGTTACATAGTTGGTATAGGTAATCATTATCAGAGTAATCCTGGACACGTTCATTGGAAAAGTGGTAAAGAGGATTCTTCGATACCTTCATTGAACCGCTGACCTCGTCTTATGCTATCATGGTGGAGATCTTAGACTACGAGGTTACAATGGGGCAAGGGGCAAAAGGCAAGAGGAAAAGATGAGCATAAATCCATATAGGGTTACACATTCACCCGATGAGATGGATCTATTTCTTGGTGTAGTAAGAAGCAGATTTGTATTCCCATGTCCATGATGGAGTCAGAGTCTGTGGTATGTTCAACAACTGTCCATGAAGATGTTTGGTTGAGGTGATTCCTCTAACGGTTACATATTACATCCCATGCTGATGAGGCTGCCCTTGTTTATTGTGATAAAATATGTGCTTTGGCATATGTGAGGCATCCCAACTATCATGGGAAAATCAAATGCATCGATGTTTGTTATCACTACATTAGAGATATGGTTACGCAAAATGAGGTGGTCCTAGAGCATATCTTAACTAGCAATATGGTAGCTGATCCATTGATTAAGCCCATTGCTAGAGATGTGTTTTTGTCCTACATTAGGAGGATAGAACCTCGTAGGATTTGATATGTATGGGCTCCTTTTGTAATTGATATTATTATGAGTACGCATTCCTTATATGACTTCTTCTTGGAAAGATTGTTGCATTATGTAAGTACACGTCTTTATGTCAAATGTGTCGTGAGGCTGGAATCCACCAATTCACACGTGGGATTTATCTTGATGCTGAGAAAGCAAATAAGATGAGACATTTATATCTTTGGCACCAGAGAGGTGATCAAAATAAACATAAACATCATTGTTATATGTGTGAAACTGGAAAAATTAAAATTTAATTAAAAATGACAAAATGGTAATCAGCCGTTATGGTATGAGTTGAAAACCCAAAATTTTTTAGAATTCGTATGACGAATCATACCTTAACATTGGATTCGTCTCGCAAATTCTAGTAACCTAGTAAATTTTCCAACCCCAAAAGATAGATTTTTATAAAATAGTCATTGGATGTCTAACATCAATGGTGGTGGGGGTTTGGGATACCCGGATGCATACGTCTGACATATAATGTGTTATGGGAGCTGGTGGGACTCGGGGTTCCATTGCATCCGTGAGTTTTCATTTCATAGCATGACATAGAATTTGTAGCATTCGTTTATGATATAGATATATTTGAATGGATGGTTGATGTGATGTTTACACATGACATTTCTTATACATTTGGGTTGAGAGGTGATCTCCATAGGAGATACCTTATTGAGCGTGACTCACTATTTATGAGATTACATTTCAGAAGTTAGTCAGGCTTTCGCTGGCGGCCCTCACTTGGGCCTGTATTGATGACAAAGTTAGGCTGTGACTCTTGAGTTTTATTTTGTAGTCCCTTGTATATACTTACATTTGGCATTGTATAATTTAAGTACAAAACTTGTATTTTGTTAAAGGCATGTAATGAGACTGTTATGAACATTATTATTTTGTGAATGAATGAATGTCGTGGATGTTGGTATTCAATGCTATATTGATTGAATATTGATGGTTGGGACCAGGTGTGGTTAATGAATAGCATTAGAACGCACAAGTTGTATTTTGAGTAGAGCTCCCTGTACGAAGGAGACTCTGCCTAGATTTCGTTTAATTATAGATACTGGTGAATGTAACGTGATTACGTGTTATCGGGTTAAGTAGTATCACAGGTTATTCCACGGATTGTTGGTGATCAACGGGTTAATCAGAACTCCCGAAAATTGGGGCATCACAATATGCCACCTTAGTTAGAACTAAGATGAGACCTCATTAGGTTGATCATAGAATACCTCCACGATTCTATGAAGCCTAAATAGAGCCAGATGTGAGTTTTTAGACAAGTGCTATGGGAAGGCTTAGGTTGGAAAACTTAGGTTGGGTGCTTCTTTAGTGACTAGAGTAAAATCTGTATGACATTCTTTTTCTTTTAAATGTGACACACCTATTATTTTATAGGGCAATGCCATAGCATACGTTTTATACTATATGTGCTTAAAGCTGTTTGATAGTGGGAATGTTGAATGAATCATTACTTCTACACTACGTGAGCCACATGGATTTTTTTCCTATACATATAACCTTTTTGACCTGTGATTATGTTATGAAGAGAATGGTCAATGTTGCTACTTTAGCCTGTACCCTAGGATCATGATTGATGTGGTCCCGCAGGGCATGACTAGAAAAGCAGTTGGGTATAGTTGGATTGGCATGAGGGCCAGGGAAGATTATTTGATGATACACCATGTTTTGTGACTCATTGCCTAGGAGACTTTGTCGTATTTGTTTTTCTATAAAGTAATGAGTACATTACATATTTGGGGTTTAGCACTACTTGTTTTTGAGGGATTAAGAGTGCTATATCAGGTGTAATTGAATTGTCTAGGGTACTTTGAGATTCTTCTGAGTGAAGTACTATGTTAGTTTGGTGTTAACTTAATAGAATATTCCTATTGTTACACATGCCTATTGCTAGGTCGCACACTTCTTTTTCTATATGAAGAGATGAGTGAAAGAGATGTAGTTATGAAGACCTTGTTGATAAATTGTCTTATATGGGCGAGTGGGAGATGTTGAATAATGGTGGGTCATTGGACTCAGATCAAGATCTACCCACATGGACAAATGGATCTCAACCTAAGTGGTTGATGAAAGTTACAAGAAAAACCACCCTCCAAAGTGGAGGTGGTTATGGTACCATATGATTGGCTGGTTATAAGGAGGTTATCTTGGTGGTTATCTTTACCCATATACATAAAGAAAAATTCTCTACATAAATTTTCGAGTGAATACAAGTCTTCCAAAGCAAATACTCTCGCCCTCCACATACTCTATCTCTCTTTTACATTCTTTTTGGTTAACACCGTACACCCTTGAATTTGTGAGCATGAGAACTCAAGAAGGGATTCTATAGCCACTTCTTCAACCGAGAACGAGATTTGGGTGTCTAAGGAAACTTGGAGAAGTTTGGGTTTGACATTGTCAAGCTCATAACAATAAGTAATGATCCGATTAGTTTTTAAGTTCTTTAATAGGTATAAAGACAATCTATTATGTATTATGTGTGATTAAATGTCTATACATCTCAATCATTGCATCATACTTATGAATCTGCATTTAAGAGTATCGACTAATAGTCAAACCATCCACCGGTTCTAACATGTAATGTGCCCGTCGCCTAGGATTAACCAGTTTTCATTATACTAATGGAAATGATGGGACATTTATAAGAATTAATAGGGAGTTGACACGTGTCCTCGACATGAGGAACGTGGGCGCTCCCCGATTGATGCTTGTCCTCGGCATTAGTAACCCTCGGGCCTCTTTGTGAGTGACACATGGCCTCGATGTAAAGGAATCCTGGATGCTGCATACATTGACACGTGTCCTTAGCATGTATTCCTCCTCCTTAGCTATCTGCGACTGACACATTGTTGGCAACCCTGGAGCATTGTTGTGTCGATATGTGTCCTCGGCGTATGTTCCTCATGCCAAGGGACCATCGTCAAACACATCACCTCGGCGCCTAGTCTTCCACACCAGCGAATTATGAATAACGATTTCGACGGTTATCATGACTTGGAAGCGAAGTTGGATGCCAGTCATAGGCTTCCCTTCCCAAGGTAATTGGAATTGCAAAAGGGACAGATCAGTAACCAATAATAGCGATACGCATGGTGCAAGGCACAGAGTTGTGAGGAAATGGGCCAAAGTACCCTTGTGCGTGCTCTGCCACCACAAGAAGATATTAAATGACCCTTCAGAGGGATGAGACACATTTATTCCCTGACTGACCTTAGAAGGCAAGCATTAAATGCTCGGAGATCCGAGTATTAAATGCAAAAAATTCTTTCCACATGACAATGAAGGCACTCTACTCTAGGACTGTGTGCCGCAAGTCGCAGGGCAATAAGGAGTCTTCATTCTAGAGGGTCCATCTGTCCGCAATGATTAGCTCTATGGAGGTATAAATAGCTCTCACAAACTCGAAATGAAGGTATGCACATTCTCACCCAAGCAATAGAATAGTGTTTCCTACCCCTCTCAAATACTGACTTGATCATCAGAGGGGTCACGCAAAAAAACTTTGGCAACCTTCTAAGCTTTCTTTTTGAGTGACAGAGTTCCTCTCGATAAGTCTAGATCGCCCTGACAACTGAAAAAGTAATTCATCATCATTCCTTAACATCCATTTGCTACGGAGGTTATCTCAACGGAGGGACATAACCCTTACCTGGATTTCTTAGCGTAGTCAATGATTCTGAAATAGATGATCTTCAACCATTGATTAAAAAAATTATAAATTAATGAAAACCTCATTAAACCGTATATCTTTTTTCGTATATCCAGATAATATGCAGGAGTATAAACTGAAACATTTTGGAGCTACAAAGATAATTATTAAACTGTTAACACTACATAAAAACATTTCTCCTACAGTCACTGTTAATATAAATAAGATAAACTTTGTTCAAGCCATTTCTATTAAAATAAAGAAGATTGTACATGCCTACTTTTCATTATTATACTGGGACTCTTTTTTTTTTTTTGTTTCCAGATATGCGTGAGTCAAAAACCTAAATGCAATTGAGTGAAGATTTGTTATTCTATTAAACTAGCAGTTATCAACATCCAACGAATAAAATGTGTGTTCATGAAAAAAACAAAAATAGCATAAAATATTGTGGCCGAATGAACTTTCAATGCAAAAGTTGAAGGGAATATAGGAGGAAACTCAATACATATTGAAAAAATCCCAAGAAGTAGTTTAAGTGGTAACACAGATGAGCTGTAAACCAAGACATCCTAAGTTTGAATGATGACAACCTTTGGGGCTAGACCAAGATGAATTTATCTCTCATGAATACTCTAGCCTCAACATGAATGATTTGCCTTTGACTAGAAATAAAAGAATATTAGTAGAGGTGCATGTAAACTGACTTGAACACCCTTGATTGTTTAACAAAAAAAGAAAAGGATGATGGAAATGAAAGGAAATGGTGAAAATTTATCTATATCAACTTGCAAAAGTTTCAATGGTGACAATGTATCTATATCAACCTGCAAAAGTTTCAACTACAATAAGTTGGGACTTGTTATTCATAACTTCATGTTGTGACCACTACCCAAGTAGAAAGGGATAAGTAAGTAATTTGGAAGTTTCAAAAGATTTTAAGATCATACCATACATTGATTTGTTTGATTTCTGACACTCAATTTTAGGCTCTTGTCTCTGCATTTGTTTAACCGATATTATTTACATATATTATTTAAGATATTTCAACAAAAGCTAGTGAGACATGTTTGTAACCACTCATTTCAAGTTTTTAACAGTGTTATTATCTTTATATGACCATTCGATTGACACATATTTTTTGCATTTAAGGGGCTGCCACTAATCTATCTATAGTATAAAATTTAATAATTAGATAAGAGATAGCTTGATAATTTTTTATTTCGTATTTTTTATTTTTATTTATTTAATTGAAAATTTGGTTTTATCAATCCAATTCTTCCAACTTATATAATTGTTTCCCCAATTATTACACATATAACTAGTCTTTTGATATTTAAAAAATTACTTCAACTCATTAATGAGAAGTGATGGTGCAAAAATCTGTCCAACTTGTATGTTGTTTATGAATTGGTTTCCTTTATCCTTGTCACATTTCTAAATGGTTTGATAGTAACTAGTAGTGATGATTTTGCTCTTTGGGACTCCAAATGAGTTTTTTGCAAGCTAAAATACCTGAAAAGAAAGTCGAAGATCAGAGGGGAAGCTCTGAGGGTCAACCTTGTGATGCTTAAGTCAATATTAGTTGGAAAGTGTCTTAAGGCATATGCAAGGATTGATGTTGTGTACCTCTTGTATTCCCCTACACTCTCGTTTTTTTTAGTATTTTGAATGTATAGTTGGTGAGGAAGGGACTCTAGGGTCCTCCGTTTGTTATGAAAAGAATTATACTCCTTGTATTTGAGGAGTCTAGCTTTCTTTATCATTGCAAGACTCCCATAATGGTTGGAGTCTATTCTTTTAAGTGGTGGGAAGGACTCCATGTGGGAGTCTTTTGAATTGAGGGGTGTCTGCCTTTTAATTGTTTTTCCCCATTGGGAGTTCTGATGACCTTGCCTTGGGGTTACTTTGATTTTCAAATTGTGGATAACGTTATCCAGTTTGCTTCTTTCAGGTGCTAGCTAGGTAGGGAGAGCTAATTATCAGGATTCACTTTACTTGAAACTTTCTCTGCACTCCCATAACTTAACAGGCCTTCCAACGACAATACTACAAAAGTTGGAGCATCCTTAAAATTTTTCCATCGCTGTAATTATTTTTTTCCCACATCAAGTAGTATTTCACAATATCAAAAAATGAAGGGTTGGTATAGGGATTTAGCGATTGGTACTTGATGATAACAAAAATTAGCCAATGTTAAGCTTAGACTACCTAGCTTTGGCATCTAAGCTCGGACAAACAACTCATGACCACTGGCTCGATATGTGTAGGTTAGGAATCTTCACGCAATTACAACAATAGTTGTCACCCTCCAGAAGGTCATGTCATGCCTAGGAAATGTAACCCATAACGGCCAAATATTATGGCAAATGAGTTGCAACCGCCTCAAAAGGTATCACTTTGATCACGCTAGGATGGCATCAGTTATGGAAGGATCACAAAGATCATGCAAGGCAATCATGCAGGGCTAATGTACACTATAAATACGGATCAAATCCATCGCATTTTAATGGAGCAATCGTCTGTGTATCTACTTTGTGCAATCTTTTTCCCCTAATTAATCAAAAACTCACCAAGAGCAATAGACTCCATTAAAGTGTACTAGCCAAGCTTCTCAGTTGGTGAACCACTATAAACCCTCTGCTAACCTCCAAGAGCTTAAAATCTCTGATTGGACACTACAGTAATCCCCGAACAGCTTGCCTGAGTTCAACTATTCTGAACACTGCATTAGTTGGCACGGTCCGTGGGAATAATAGCTTTTGATTCATGTAAAAACTCTACTAATCTGATTCAGTAATTGATGGTTTACACGCGCAACATGAGTAAGAATTGGGCGAATCCCCTACGTTTATAGAACTAACAGGAAACCATCGTTGGGGTACAGAAGACAATTCCCTTGAATCCTCTCCTAAAACTAGAAGTCAATATGTCGATAGGATATCCCCCTTCCAAACAACAAACTCGAGCAACAATCATCTTCTCCAGCAAAACGAAGAATTGTTAATTCTCATTCATGCCCTACCTCCCTTGGGAGCACAACCAACCTAGGACAATCCCCTATGAATGGAGCATCTTCACTAGAATCACTTAAGGGAAATCATGGAAAAAAATGAACGCAGTCATTCAGTTGACAATGTCCACCATCGAGCTTAGAGAAATGGGGAAGAATAAGAGGTTCAAAACCAAATAGAGGAGTTCCTAGAAATGAGTTCCTCCTTCATGGTCTCTAGCAAGGTGGGAAGGACCAATTTTGGAAGGAACGTTTCAAAGAAATCCAACAAGAGCTTAGCCACATGAAGGAGGCGATGAAGAGCAAAACTTCGATGACCATGGATGCTCTGGTTTAGCAAACAGAGTCTCCATTTACCCATGAGGTGTTACATTTCCATTTTCCCCAAAAAAATTAGGATGCCCCAAATCGAGACATTTGACGGGACAGAGGATCTCATGGACCACCTAAACACCTACAAAAATTAGATAGAATTGCATGGATATCAAGATCCAGTGTGTTGTTGAGCCTTCGCTATCACTTTGAAGGGCTCAGCCTTGGCTTGGTTCAATAGGTTGGCTCTAGCCTTAATTACTAGTTTCAAAAAGCTGTCCATCTAGTTCGTGTCCCACTTTATATACGCTTGAACTTATCGAAAGTTGTGTTATCACATGTTGAATATGAAGAATAGGCCAAACGAGTCACTACGGAGTTATGTCCAGAGGTTTAACTTGAAGTCTTTAAAGGTGGACCTCCTTGACGAGAATTTTTCCCTCACAAGCTTCACCACCAAGCTAAGAATATAGTCAAATGATCTGATGTTCTCAATTTCAAAGAATCCTCAAGCCAATACTGCTTAGATACTATCAAAGGCAGAGAAATACATCAATGGTGAGGAGGCTTTCCTTTCAAGAGCTATAATTCCACAACTCATGGTGAAAAAGGAAAAGGAAAGAGATTGAAGTCCCAAGAAGGAAATGAGTCAAGAAAGATCTCCTAGGAAAGATAGGGAACGTTTCCCAAAAAGGAGAGTTGACATTAGAGACCGCCTAAGCCCTCCACCTTAGGAGTTATAGCCAAAGTATGCCCCATGGTAGTTCACACCCCTCAACGCAATGGTATTGTAGGTGCTTTACGAGGTCCATAACAAAAACTTCCTGAGGTGACCACCTCGAATGATGGCAGAGCTGATAAGCAAGATGCCACGAAGTACTGTGAGTATCACCAAGATCACAACCATAATACCAATGATTGTATTCAATTGAAAAAGGAAATTGAGTTCCTAATTTATAGGGGTCAATTACGCCACTTTATAGCACAAGAAAATCTTAACCGAGCTAACCCATCCTTAGCGGCACAACAACGAGTTCCACCTTAGCACTAACAACCTATGGGAGAAATTAGGGTTATCTTTGGAGGATTCGCCAGGGTTGGAGAGATGAGCTCAACAAGAAAGACCCACATGAGCTAAAGATGTGTTGGAAATCCAATCAAGTCACCCTGGCAGAGCATGGACATCATATCCTTAGATTTAATAATTGCCAACAAAATTATCCATCGAGTTCTTATTGACAATGGGAGCTTGGTTGATATCAATTTTGTACCAGCCTTTGACAAGATGTGCGTTAGCAAAGACAAGATCGAGCTAGTAATAACCCATTTGCTTAGATTCTCAAGAGAACGAGTACTCTTCCTGAGATCCATCTAGCTTTTTCTAACGATGGGAGATCCTTATGTCAGTCAACAACCACTGTGTATTTCTTGGTCATGGAAGCTCCTTTAGCCGAAAATGCCCTCTTGGGGAGACCTTCCCTCAATACTATGTGAGCTATCCCCTCAGCTTATCATCTAGTAATGTAGTTCTCGATGGAGAGTGGTGTGGGAATGGTTTGAAGAGACCAACACGTAGTAAGGGAGTGCTACGTGGCAACGATGAAGCAGAAAGAGGTTTAAACTATATAGCTAGATGAGCTTGGCATGAAAGATGAGCTATAGACAAGACCCGCACCTTCGAAAAAAACTAGAGCTTGTCGAATTAAACGATGACCTAGTGCACCTAGTGTATGTTGGTTCAAGATTGCTCAAGGAGGTCAAACACCTCCTCATCCAATTTTTAAAGGCAAATAACGAGGTGTTCATTTAGAGACAAGAAGATATGCAGGGAATAGACCCATCAATCATTATGCATAAGCTCAATGTTGATCCGACCTTCAAGCCTATAAAGCAAAAACAAAGGAGCTTTGCCCCAGAGCGCCAGAAAGCTATAAATGAGAAAGTCTCTAAGCTCCTCCATGAGAAAGCCATTAGGGAGATAGACTATCCGACTTGGATTGCAAATGTGGTGCTCACAAAGAAAACTAATGACAAATGGCACCTCTGCATCGACTTCACGCACCTAAACCGTGCCTACCCCAAAGACATCCTCCTACTCCCTAGGATTGACATGATCGTGGACGCCACAGTGAGACACTAAATACTCAGTTTCATGGATGACTTTTAAGGGTACAACCATAACAAAATGGACCCTAACGACCAGAAAGGATGTCATTTGTAATCGAGAAGGGGACATATTGCTATCAAATCATGCCATTTGGGCTACAAAAATATAGGAGCCACCCTATCAACGACTTGTGAATCGCATGTTCCAGGGCCAAATCAAAACATCTATGGAGGTTTATATCGATGACATCCTGGTGAAGTCATTAAAGGTCGAGTCCCATATCAACCACCTTTAAGAATCTTTTCAAATTCTCAAGAAGTACAAGATGAAGCTCAATCCTACAAAATGTGCTTTTGGGGTCTCTATAGGAAAATTCCTGGGCTTCACAGTAAATAGCCGAGGCATTGAGGCCAACCCAGAGAAATTCCAGGCAGTGGTTGCCACTAACAAACATAAGGGAAGTCCAATGTCGAACAGAAAGAATAGCAACATTGAGCCAATTCGTCTCTAGATCGAGCAACAAGTGCCAACCATTCTTCAAGATATTGAAAGTAGTCTTTCCCTAGGATGAGTGATGCGGAGAGGCATTCAAAGCTATTAAAGAGTACCTCAGCTCTCCCTAGTTCTAGTGAGTCCTCGGGAAGGGGAGGTCCTTATCATGTACCTTATTGTCTTAGATTTTTCCATAAGCACAACATTGGTCAGGGAGCAAGACAGAGCTCAACAACCAATATACTACAACAGAGCACTAAGGGGGCGGATGAGAGGTACCCGAAGATGGAAAAACTGGTCCTAGGCTTGATAACTGCAATAAGAAGGCTCAGACCTTATTTTTAAGCTCATACGATAGAGATCCCATGGATCAACCAAAGAAGCAAGTCTTTCACAAGCTTGAGTCGTCAAGAAGACTAGTGAGCTGGGTGATCGAGCTCAGCTAGTTCGACAATAAGTACAAGCCCAAAACTACCATTAAGGGACATGTTTTAGCTAATTTTATCGTAAAATTCACCATTTATACGTCACAAGAGGCACCTTAAGTCCCAACTCACCATGTCCTCAATCGCTCGATGTGGAAACTTTCGGTTGATGAAGCAACCAATACACATGGTAGTGGAGTTGGGTTGATCTTGACCTCCCTAGATGGAATATACATGAAGTCTGCCTTGAAGTTTGAATTTAAGACTTCAAACAATGAAGTAGAGTGTTAAGTAGTGATATTTGGACTCAGGTTAGCTTATTCCATAAAGTTGAGCAACTCATAATGCGCACTAACTCGCAAATGGTAGTAAGGCTGATCAAGAAGGCTTAAGAAGCTAAGGAAGAAAAGATGACACTATATTTAAGAAAGGTACAAGAGCCGCTAAAAAAACTATTCAAGTTAAGATCGTGCAAATCCCCCTGAGAATTATAGGGCAGACGTTCTAACCAGGTTAGCCACCACTTACAAGAAAGTCTAGACAGGTTTATCCCAATGGAACACCTAGCCGAGCCCTTTGTGAGCCCTAAATTAGAAGAATTTCTTCCCGTCAACACACTGACAACTTGGATGGACAAAATCTTAGCCTTTGTACAGAACATAACACTACCTTCAAATTCAAAAGAAGCAATGAAAGTAAGGACTAGGTCATCTAGATTCACTCTCATCCAGGGAAAATTATACAAAAAAGGCTTCTCATCACCCCTACTTACATGTGTTAGAGAAGACAAAACAAATTATACCCTAAGGGAGACACATGAGGGCATCTATGGAAATCACATTGGAGCTCGAACCCTAGCCTACAAAGCACTGAGGCAAGGGTATTTATGGCCTGCAATTTTCAAGGATGCGAGGGAGCTAGTCCAAAAAATTCATGGTATGTCAACTTTATGTAAACATCCCACACTATCCATCAAAGCTTCTCACTTTGGTGGTAAGCCCTTGGCCCTTTCAGAAATGAGGCTTGGATATCTGGGATCTCTTCTAATAAACACAAGCCAATGCAAGTTTGAAATAATTGGAGTTGTATATTTCACTAAATGGGCCGAGGTAGAACCTTTTGCGAAGATCATAGAGCAAAAGATATGAAGCTTTGTCTAAAAATCTATAATCTGCAAGTTTAGTATTCCAAGGGCCCTCGTCTCAAATAATGGGAGGCAGTTCGAAAACTCAACGTTCAAAGGATTTTGCGTCGAGCTTGGTATAAGGAACTATTTCTTTGCACTAGCTTATCCACAGTCTAATGAGCAAGTGGAAGTCACCATTTGAACTATCAAGGTAGCTCTAAAAAACAAACTTGAAGCCTCAAGGGGCCAATGGGTGGAACATTTGTCAGGGGTACTATGGGCTTACAGAACCACTGCCAAAACAGCCATAGAGACACTTTTTACTATGGCCTACAACACTAAGACAGTGGTTCTTGTCGAAATAGGAACCCCGTCTCCAAGGGCAGAGCTCGTGGATCTAGAACAAAATGATAGAACATTGTTCATTAGTCATGACCTGTTAGATAAGAAGAAGAACAACACCTTACAACGCATTGCAGATTATCAAAGGAAGGCACATGATATTACAACAGGAGAGTCAAGCAAAGAAGTTGCAAAGTAGGAGATCTTGTACTAAAGAAACTCCTTTTGGATGGGAAGGACCTTGCACATGGAAAGCTAGGTCCCAACAGGAAGGCCTGTACATAGTCACAAGGATAGTTAGATCTGGGAATTACGAGTTTCAATCTGAAGAAGGGAAAGTCCTGCCTTATTCGGGGAATGTAGACCACTCGAAGAGATTCTATAAATATAAGCAACAAGCTAGAAAACAAAAAGAAAGATTTCTTATAAAAATCTTCTACAATGAATGAGAGTTTCAATTCATTCCCATAAATAATGCGTTGAAGTTCATAAGTCGCAGATGAGATATTCAACTCATAAATTAAACGATGAGCTCTCCAGCTCATAAAATAAAGATGAGTT
This sequence comes from Ilex asprella, assembly GCA_023539305.1. Classification (NCBI taxonomy): domain Eukaryota; kingdom Viridiplantae; phylum Streptophyta; class Magnoliopsida; order Aquifoliales; family Aquifoliaceae; genus Ilex; species Ilex asprella. The sequence goes on from CM042198.1 coordinate 8,020,564, forward strand.
CTTCAACTCATAAAACAAATGATGAGCTATTCAGCTCATAAACTAAAGATAAGCTCCCTAGCTCATAAAATAAACAATGAGCTCCCTAGCTCATAAAATAAAAATGAGTTCTTCAACTCGTAAAACAAATGATGAGCTACTTAGCTCATAAATTAAAGATGAGCTCCCTAGCTCATAAAATAAAGATGAGTTCTTCAACTCATAAAATAAAAATGAGTTCTACAACTCATAAAATAAACGATGAGCTACTCAACTCATAAATAAAGGATGAGTTCCACAACTCATAAACAAACAATTGATGATCTCTCCAGCTCATAAATTAAAGATGAGTTCCTCAACTAATAAGAAGATTTCTGTGAGCTTTGAGAGGATGCATAGACCTCAAACTTGGAATCCTTCAACTTACAAACAATCAGTTCTGCAAGCTTTAGGAGGATGCACATACCTCAAACTTGGAATCCTTCAACCTACAAACAAGAAGTTCTGAAGTAAGCTACTTCCACAAGACCAAAGTCCTTCTTGAAGCAGAGGGCAAGGAAGGAGACATATCTCCACACAACAAAGATACACATAAAAAAAAAAGAGATAGCTACTAAGACAAGATTTTTTAAATCAAAATTTCATTAAAAAAAAAGAAAGAAAAGCTGCAGAGTTGGAACTTTGGAAATTACAAGAACTCAAAAGGAAAAAAACAGAAAGGCTAAGCATCTATTGTAGGATAAGTGGCTTCATCAGCACCTCTAGGTAGCATGGGGTAAGCAACACTCGTCTCACCTTCTAGTAAAGTAGGAGTCCGGTCTAACTGCCCCTTAAGCAAAGAAACAACTGGGACTAGCTATACCTCGGGCAGAGTGGGATAGAGGTCTCCAGCTATGAGAAGTAGCCAATGGCAGAGCAGGGTCAGAAGACTCCGCCTCTCCAAAAGCAACCGCATGGACCACCTTAGAAACAACCGTTGGTGAAATAGGCTCAGAAGCCTCCATCTCAACCGTAGCTATAGGTTCTTCCTTAGTTCCCTCCTCAATGGAGAATTCTCCTTCTTCCTATCCAAGGGGAGGCTCGAACTCAAAATCTAGTTCTGGGTACTTCTCCATAGCTTGCATCTAGAAGGCGAAGTAGCCTTTAGCCCATGTAGTGGCATACTCACCCTTCAGCTCTACTTTAGTGGTGTCCCTCTCGATCAACTTGGTCTTTTTCTGCATTAAGCTCCTTCCGGCAGACGACGTTGATCTCACTTAGTTATTTCAGGTCATCTTTCAAGTCCTATGTAGCATCCTAGGCCGCCAACACGTCTTTTTTTGGCTTGAATGAGACTATCTCCTTCTTAGATAAACTCAAATATTTCACTTGAGCCAGGAGGTCATCATTTTCAAAGGACATCTCGAGGATCTTGAGCTCAAAATCCTTGAGAGATGCCTTGGTTTCTCTTGTAGCTGCCTCCAAGGCTTGAACCCTGCTCACTAGAGCTCCAACGTGAATAGCTATTTGCAAAAGAAGAACAAAATAAAGACCAAAGTTAGAAGGACAACAAAAGCAAAGCTAAGCTAAAAAAAAAGGAAAAGTTCAAGATTTACCGAGGTTGCCCCAAACAAGGCTGTGGCAGCCGAGGTGGAGAGGGGCATCGAGGAGGCCTCCTGAATGTTAGCCGCGGGAATGACTGAAAGGAGGGCATTGGCTGTGAAGTTCACGTCCTTAATAAGAGAATGCCCACCCTTGGTCATCCTAGCTGAAGAGCTCCCTGGTTCGTCTCGAAGAAGTTTAGGAGGCGCCCCTTTAGTGGACTTCAACAAGGGAGGATCTCAAAGAGATGGAGCTATTGATTCTGAAGCCCGACCACCTCCTTCAGCATAAGAGAGGTCTTGACGATCTCTACTGGAGATTTCTTTAGCTTAGAAAGAGGGGAAAAGTCTTTATGGACCTCCACAAGAAGTTTGGGGGCAGGAGGAGCCTTCTTAGGAGAATCCGTCTTTGAAACTTTCTGAGCGCGCTTTAGGTCGTCACCCAAACCGATCTCATACTAGCACCTTTAGAATCCTGAGCGTCTGCCCTCATCTTAGCCACCTTGTCCACTACTACATCAACATCAAGGGCGGGGCCATGACATTCAGAGCTGTTGGAAAGAAAATCAATTAGATAAGATCTACAAAATAAAAGTAAACCTAAAGCACACGAAAAAGATCTTACCAACAAAGTCTTCCCCGCTGAGTGTAGACAGGTACGATAACTTCAACTTTTGCCTCCAAAGGTCAAAAGTCGTATCTCGCAAAGTCCAAGGGCTTTAGAAGATCGGTGTACTTCTTGGGTTGACACTCCTTGAGGTCATTGAGGAGGAGCCTCTCGTCAGCGTCAAGCTCAAGATGATTACCTAGAATAGTAAAAGAAGAGATCAACAACTATATGAAACAAGATAAAGAGAAGCTTAAACCAAAGCACCTCAGCACGGGCTTACCCAAATTGTCTGGGCCTAACCAAGCCTAAGGTATAGGAAGTGTGTCAGAGGTGTTCCTCGGGTTGAAATCCCATTTCTTGCCAGACACCGAAAAAAGTGATTTTTCCAACCTTTGTGGGAGCTCGGAAGGTTGGAGATAAAATGTCGTGTCTTTACCTGTTTTGTGATGTACATAAATCCATCGACATGGGGGAGAACTTAAAATTGAAAAAATGAATTAGCAAAGGAACTGAAGGGGGAATAGCCAAACCATTCTTCTTAAAGAAGACCTTGAGGCCTTCTAGGATATCTCAGAAGTTGGTAGAAAGATGAGTTGGACAGACATTGAAGTGTTGAAGAACAAACTTTGGGAAAGGGTGTATAGGGAACTTGAGACCATTCTAAAAATAAGTAAAGAAACAAATCTTCTCAAGAAGTATGGTGTCATATCAGTTTTCCACACTAGAAATCCAAACACGCATGTCCTTAGGAAAACCAAATTTGGTCGTAAGAGCACCTATAACAAAAGTGGTGACTCTGCTGGGTCTCGAGATATCTAAGGCACTTGGATTGGACTCAACATCCTTGGTAGTACTGGACGTCCCAACTATGTCGTTCCTATATTTCCTATTTTGAGATTTCTTAGGTCTTGTAGCTGGGCCTAGAAGAAGCAGGGTAGCCTCAACCACAGCAACATGGGTATTAATGACGTTAACCCCAGGAAAATTATCGATATCTTCTCCCACATCTCCAACTTCGTCAGAGTCTTCAGCCTACCTACTATGGCAAGATCAGACCTTAACTTCAGAAGATATTTTAGCCATGGCAAGAGAGACAAAAAAACCCTTGGCCTTAGAAGAAGCAGACTTGATGACAGAAGGAATGAAGTGGCCAAAGAAGCGTAAAGGAAAGGTACGTTCGAGAAACAGTCCTCAAGGGCTCCAGGATACAACGACCAAAGAGGAAGACTTTAGTTGTGGCATAAGGATCCAAGAAAAGGGGAAGAAAGGACAAGGAACAACCCTACCTTCTAAAGCAACAAAAGCAAAAAGTCCAAAAGTAGAGTAACTACCTCGAAATTGTGGGATCCAGGGTTGAACAAAAACCCTATGAGAGAGACGGAAAATAGGGGCAAGACAAAAAAAGTAACTAAAAATTGATAATGATGGACGGTGGAGAACCCAATGAGGGCACCGAGGAGGAATAGAGCAAGATTCAGGGAGATCTCCAAACAATCTGAGCACTCACTAAGCCAGTCAGGGTAGCAAGGAGGAGAAAGAAGATTAAATTGCAAGAGGCAGAGAGAAAGAAGGAGGTTATCTAGGTAAAGGCACTAAAGAATTTGAAATAATAACAAAGGCTGGAAAAAGGGGTTTTTTTTTTTTTTTTGCGGTCTAGCATGCGAAGGCATTTAAGGCATATGTACGATCGGACACGTGGTGCAGATACGCTGAACATGTATGATAAACGAGGCAAAAATGAATCCTCGCACTCATACAACGTTGAAATTCTTGGGAAAAGTCCCATCGTGTGACTCTTCAGTATAAACTAAGCTGAGCTGAGTTGACTGTAGCGTAGATCAATCCCAATCCATGTCAGGAAAGGCTCACCTGACTAGAGATTTTTTTAGGGGGGGGGGACAACTTATGATACAAAAAATTTGTCTAGGTTAAGCTCGGACTATTCAATTCGAGCATCTTAGCTCGGACACGTAGCTCATGACCACTTGCTCGAGGTACATTGGTTGGGAATTTCAACAATGAGACCCTTGTGCAAGTGATGACAACGCCAGCTGACACTCTCCAGAAGGCTATGTCACGCCTAGGGAATGTTATCCGTAACGGCTAAATATTTTGACACATGAGTTGTAATCACCTCAAAGGGAATCACATTGATCACGCTAGGATGACAACAGTTACGGAGGGATCGCAAAGATCACATAAGACAGTCACATAGGGCAATTGGACATTGTAATGGAGTAATCGTCTCTGTGTCTATGTTGCGTAATCTCTTTCCCCTAATGAATCAAAAACTCTCCAGGAGTAAGAGACTCCATTAGAATGAAGTAGCTAAGCTTTTGAATTAGTAAACAACTATAAACCCTCTATCCATTTATTTTCTGTCTGATTAAATCAGCAACCTAACCTCCAAAAGCCTAGAAACTCTAGGTGAACACTCCTATAATCGCCAAACAACTCGCCTGAGCTCAGCTGTGCTGAATACCCCATGAGTAATTTTTCAAGACTTTGAAATCATATGGGATGGGATGAGAATTAGGTGCATCACATAAGACTGACGTTGGCATAACAATAAACAAATCATGTGTAAGCTTGCGACCATTGGTATTTGCTAATACAAATGAATTTTCAAAATTTTTGCCAACTTTTCTTTATTAGTTGATTAGTTACAAACATTGAAATCGACAAGACCAACGGTCCATCAAAAAAATTTGTAAGAAAAATAAATGAAAAACTTAATCAATCTGACATTATTTTTAAATTTAAGTTGAAAAAAGAGTTGAATAAGAAAATACTCATTTTTATCAAATACGACACTTTCCTACTCTATTTCTCATATATGGTGGTTTTTGACTTATTTTCCCAGTTGCACTAACTTTTCAGAATATTTTTTTTTTCTGAGAACCTCGACTGATGCGAGGAAGTTTTGGATAAAGACAAAAATTACAAACTATAATTTGGGGTTGGGGGAGCCTCACCCAAGTAACTACCGGTAACTTTTCAGAATGTGTTTAATGTAAAAGTGTATTTACAAAACACACTTTTAACACCATATCTAGAGAGTTTATTTTCCAAACACACACAATGGGGGCACCCACCAAATGGTATAGTCTGCACAAGAACCACAAAATACAGAATTATTGGACTTTCAAAAAAAGTACAATTAAACCAACCACCATTATAATCAAATGGAAATATCTGTATTTGTGGTCTATTCATTGCTTAAACACCTATAGGAACTTGACCGAGGTTGCATGTACGTTACGCAACCCTACCAGTCAACAAACCAAAATATCTTTATGGCAGCAAGGTTAACTACTGCTTGGGCAAGTGGTGGGGTCTCTAAATGTTTCATTCTTAGTTCTCATAATGCTTGAAAACTTGCATGGCTAAGGTCCACACTGCGTATATGTAGTTGCTTCGGTAATATAACGAAGCTGGAATCCATGATTAAGAAAGAGTTTTACCTACTTGGAATCTTGATTGATTGTTGGCTACACCTCATTTCTAGGAGGTGGTGGAAGAAAGCTGGCAAAATGTATTATCCCAACGCAACAACATGTCGTTCTCTTACTTTAAATTGCAGATAACATTTGCTTGGTTCACATTAATGTTTGTGAAAAGCAAGATGATTTCTGGCCTTTTCCAATTGACACTTTCTGGCACGACAAAGACATATGCATATCCAAATGCATCATTGACAACTCATGTGTGTCATCATTTGTTCAAGAGTTGCTGATTGAGTGTGCAAACAATCAAATTCTGCCTATTTTTTTTTATGACAGGAACCTCTCAGCCCATATAATAACGTATTAGACCCACTCATGAAGAGTACATATTTGATATCTATAAATATCTGTTAATCATCATTATTAGATAAGATCGGAAGTTAACTACAAAAATTGAATTCAAAATATCTGAGTTTATAATTTGTTCAACATTTGACTTGCTTTCCTGGGAATTGATTGAAGCCAATGTGTTTGATTTTGTTTTTTTGTGTGTGTGTGTTGTGGGGGAGGGGGGGGGGGGTTTTGATAATTCACATTTCTAGATGTGCTGAACAGAATCATTGCTCTCCACCAAATTAGGGTGGTTGGTGGGAGTTCTGAACCAAATACAAATCTAACTTTTATCATTAAGAAGTTGTTATTTGAATTTAATTTGTTGATCTAATACATATAATCATAGAATTGATAGTGAATACCTATCAACGGTGGGACCCATTATTAATCTAATGACAAAGAGTGATTAGATCATTATTGACGATTTTCCACATGTGGTATCGTTTGCACATAGGAAGAAAAAGAAAGATACAGAAGCAACAAGAGATTATAATAGATAAATTTGATGGTTAATAGATATGTCAGATAGAAAATTTAAGAAGTTAAATGTGGTTAAAGTGAAAATTATATGTGATTGTAAGTGGTCATTTGTAAAAAAAACTACAGGGTTATGGTGATTATTTAAGATGAGACAATTAAGTATAATGAAAGAGGAAGTTATGGATGTTATTATAAGCAATTTATGGGCATTATAGTCTTCCCTTGGGTGGACATCAAAACAAAGAGTTATTTACCGGAGCATAGTAGTTTGTAAATAAGGCAATGCTATTGAGATTTAATTTACTGACATAATTTGTTGACTTAATTTATTGTGACATTTAGATTGACTGTATACCTCATCAAACATTGAAACTTTGTGTTGATTCTATGATTCATATGAAGTCACGTTATTATGTCAGTAAATTAGATCAGATTTTTAGATACAAATAACATTACTCTTGTAAATAATATTACTAATATACGACACTTTTGAACTTATTTACCAAATTACGATAGTTTTTAAAAATTAAATCAACAACACCGCTTTTAAATGAAAAACGAGATTGATAATTATAAAAATATTATGGGCTTGAAAAGTGTGGTTAGTAAACACGTTTTTTATGTGTTTATTGGAAGAGACAGTAAGTCAAGAAGAAATGATCCACATATGTATATGTGTCACCATGCTTCCTAAAAAGCTTGTTTACTGCCCACGCTTAATAAACATGCTTTTTGTAGTTCCTACAAGTTTTCTGCAATTATTGATCACATTTTTTATTTAAAAGCGGGATAGTTGATTCTATTTTTTTAACAAAAATGAAACTATTGATTCCATTTTTGAAAAAAGTGAAGTAATTTGATAAATAAAACAATAGTACCACTATGACCTAATTTGTTTACTCAATTTTTTGGCTTAATTATAATTGTCACGCTGAAAATCATCTAATATTTGACGGTAGCCTACTTTAAAAGTATATTCAACAGTAATAATGAATTAAATTAATAAATTTACTCCATGTAGCTTTACTCTTTTTATACAAATGAGAGAAATATATCCCTGGCAAAGGCAGGAAGTTCATTGAGAACAAAAGGAGAACTTGATCATATGAGATGAATCATACGATAATAAATTACCCCAAGCTAATTTATTTACATGATTTGTTGATATTGTTAGACAAAAATGAGTTTTGATCAACTTTGATTCAAAATTTAAATGTTCGTGTGGGACCCACTTAGAATTTGTGGTTGGTCTACGTTGTAAAGTGTTCTCCTCCATAACAAGATTAGCCTCGTTTTTTTTTTATTTTTATCATAGATTAGCCTCATATCTTCATTTTCTCAAAATCAAAGATAGGTGAATGAAAGATTACATCATGTAAAGGATATAAAATAACATTGGAGCACATGAGAATGAACTTAATTCCGAAATTGGATTTTTTGAGAAAATCATAGTGAGTTTAAATACCATATGTTTGTTCATTATGTTAGGACCTAAGGGGTACCCCACTTATATGGACCAGAGATGACTTACCCTAGTTGGGTTACAACAAAATGCGCATCATTGCAACCCGCCCTAACCAAACTCGGGTTTTCGTTTGAGTTAAATATGAACTTACATTATTGGATAAACTTGTTGCCAAACTGCCCTTAAGTTCATCAACAAATTTGAATTTTTTTCTAGTAGAATTTAAATTGTCTTTTTGACTATGAAATACGGATATTTCGTCAAGGTCGACGTACCCGTATCGGATACACATCATCCGTTTCTGATAATTAATAAAATATGTGGATATTTCGCGAATACTTCTAAACATGAAACAAGATACACAATTTTTAATTTTAAGTTATATCCCTTCTTTGGAGTTCACATACAATATAAAATATCAATAAAATTTCATCTGATTTTGAAGATTCGAGTTTTTTTTAAGTATTATTTATTATTACATGTTAATAGAGTATAAAAAAAAAATGAGTCACTTACACTATACTTTTTAAAAATAAATAATTATAAAACCAACTAATTAAATGTTGTTATGATTCCTTTAATTTGTCATGCTCATTTTATGAACATATCATAATGAGACGATATTACATCCTTTTCATGGTAAAAATTTTTACTTTTACTTACTAACGTTAAAGAATTATTGAAAATTTTTAATTTTTAAGTTGTTAAATAATAGTAAAATATAAAATATATTTTATTATAGACGTATCCTAATCGTACCCGTATCTTTTTTTTTTAAGTTTTACCGTATCGCCGTATCCGTATCGTATCGTATTCGTGACCTGTATCAGTATCCTTGCTTCCTAGTTTTTCGGATTGAAATTTTGTGTCTCTTTCCAAATTTGAATTCAAGCCTATTTTGTTAGTCTAAAAAGGTACTTCTAATGCCTTCTAGGTTGCGTCTTTTTATTTCTGTTTGTGGTTTCTTAATATAATAAAATCAATTTTTGAAAAATTTTATTTATATCAGCCAATTTATAATAAAAAAGTAATAGTCAAGAACGAAATGATAATACATAAATTTATAATTAACTCAAAGTATAAACTGATTCGTTTGTAAATGAGGAACTGTTATTGAATTTTCTGTGGATCAAGTTTAGTGTTTGACACTATGTCTTTAAAAGAGATTTCACCCATACACTTGGTGCTTATCAAAATTAAAGTGTCTACCTTCAAAGATACAATGATCTTTATGTTAATAGAAGTAACACTCCAATATAATTGTTCAACGAACCAAAACTATATTGTGTGCTATTTGAATGCAGATTGCTAATAGAGAAATTTATTGTATAAGATTGCCTTAATGTCCATGAAATTGGATAATTCACAATGGTAACGAGCCTGTGTTTTTATAGATAAACTGGTGACTTAGAAAACACATGCAACCCAAAAGACACTTTTGAATAACAATTTATCTATGAACAGACACAACTCAAAAATTCAAATTGGAGAGAAGAAAAAAACTGAACTACTGTGAAAATTAAAATCCAAAGGGCACCGAAATTAAATTCCAAGTTTTAGAAATTTATGCCCAATTCGTTAAATAATTTTTTTTCAAAAAAGAGAAGGATTGATATAAACCACACTTGTACCCGAGCCCGACCTAGTTGGGTCGTGGCAAGGCGGGCAAGCAACGCATGTGTGGTCAAATTGATAACATAAAGGCGCTCTCTCCGCTCATAAAAATGCGATATCTCTTGGAGCCCAACCTATGGATCAAACTTGAGATATATATGTCCATGTTTAATTTCTTGCCCAACCAATTAATGTTGAATTTAACACCAATCTTATATTGCATAATCTCTATTTTTACATTCTAAGAGGGTCAATTTGGAGTTTATTTTTTAATTCATTTCTTACTTGATTTGAGCAAGTGAATATATTACGTTGTTCTCCTATAGAACATGAACCATGAAAGTTTACTCGAAACAACAATCAGTACCCACTTTAATTTAGGCTCAAAGTTGATAAAAAAAAATTAGTTTTTACACTTATAAAATTGTTTTGATTCAACATTTATGTGGTGATTGTTCCAAGCAGTCACCAATATTTATATAAAAGACACTCAAATTTTGTGTGCTTATTCACTCATTTTCGGTCTTTATTATTTCTTTTTTGAGTACAAACATAAATTTTAGTTTGCCAGCCACATAGATTGCAATGGTTCTTTTATATGATTTGTGATCATTGTATCATAGTAGACAGATACTTAACAAATTCATAATCACCAAAACGGAAGCAAAATCCATCTTAAAAATATTGTGTGAAACACAATCCTTAATCAAATAAGTCCCTCTCAAAATGCAGGAGGATCAGCCTAGTGTGCTCAAGCCGAATCTTTCGAATTTTGATATGCTTAAAATTAGCTTGGGTTGTCTATCCTAAGCTCAAGCTCGATTGTCACTTAGGTTGTTGCACAAGCTTCAAATCCATTTCTAAATTATATTCTCTGTTTTAGCTTATAAGCCAACTTATTTTTGCTTATACTGCAATCCACTATCTCTTCATTAGAAGTGAAAAGTCTTGTCTTTTAAACAAAGAGTGTAATTTTGATATTTTTTTGCCAAAAAAAACTATCTACATATTATATTACAAATGCGTGAAGCTCGAGTCAATTGACCGAATCTTAACATAACTCGAACAAATCGTTTGTTTAGGAAAGTAAGCTAGGTTGAGGGGATTGGAAAACACAACAGATTCCAGTTGTTTCTTTTCCAGTGATTTGCTATCACTAATTTGGTCTTTTATTGACAAATATAACTAAAGTAGAAAAAATATGCCATCCAAAAATATGATTGATGGGGAATAGGCAATAGGGTGTGAACTTGCGAATGAGGCGATGCTATAAAACGATCAACTTTCAGACAAGAAAAGAAGAAAAAGAAGTCTCTTTTGGAACAAAGCATTATTACTTCCTGAGGTTAAGACATAGCTGTAATTATCATATGATTGCAAGTTGCATTTCTAACTTTCAGTGCATGATTTGGTGATGTAGTCTTTAAAATAAAATACACAAAAAAGAAAAGAAAGGAAAGATCAATTTTTAGCTTTTTTTTTTTTTGTGTTTGGTAGTTCACACAGTTACGCGTTTTGTTGTGTGCACACTTAGATGCTTGCAAGAAATAATTACACTACTCCATGTAGACCAGCATGTAGAGGTTCAGTTCACATTTCACAATATGGTCACTTGAATGATATTGCAGTCTATCATAGCATTACTAGTGGCTACCCCTAAGATGCACAAAATTTATAATTCTTCCCCATTGTTACTCTATTACCTACCACCACCTAAAGTCCAATTAATGTACTATTACAATTCTTTAAAAGAAACTTAAAGGTGAAATACTTAATAAAGATGATTAAAAACTTCAAAACTAGGTACATGGGCACATGGAAGGATTTAATTGAGGGAGAAGAATGCATTTTTATTGAGTAACTCAAAATTAGGAGAATTTAGTATTTGCGAGGAAAGACTTCCTGAGCATTCTCTCCTACAGATTAATTGTTATAGTATTTAGTGTTGATTGTATAATTCTTTGCAGCTCAGAAGTCAATTAAGAAAACCTTGAAAGTCTTTTTGCTATATAAAAAACTTAAAAACAACCGAGAGAAAATATCAGTGTGCGTAAAAATCATAGAATAATAAAAAGATAAGCGCAGACCAAGAAAGTAAAATAAATTGACCCAAGTGATAGAAAGTAGAAACTTTCTGAAGCAGTAGGGGTCCAGAGGTCAGCCTCAACATAGAATATACAATCTTTAAACTGAGATCAATCTCAATTCGTGTTCAACCAAGTACGACTAATGCTTAAACTTTCTAACTCTGATTGAACCCGGTTCACATTACTTGAGCTGGAAATTTAGGTTTAATATAAGTTTGCTTCTTCGCATAGAAAAAACTGTACCATCAATAGGCATAAGTTCCATTCACAGCCCACTTCATGCTTTTATGCAAGAGCGTCAGGGTAGTGAGCAGAGTCTCTGCTACATTGTGGAGGTCTAAAAGCAAAGTCAATTCATCTTTTTGACACGACATAATCAGATCAATTTACGATTTAATAATACAAAAGTAAGATTTGGGGTGGGGGAATTAGAACCAATCGAAAAAACTTTTGATCATTTTCAAAAATTTGAACCTGAGTCATAAACATCAGTGGCCCTAGTAGGCCATTAAGGTGGTTGCTTGGGCCCACAAATTGCAAAAATATTTTTGGGGTCTCCTAAAAAACTTTAAAGATCTCTTAATAAGAATTTTAAGGCCCAAAATTCCAACCAAATCTTTTGTTTTACCTGATGTTTATGCATTCCAGAAAACAAGTTACTAAATATTTTTGATGTCTTGTTATTTTAGGGGTCGTTCGTTTGCTGTATTAAAAATAGATGAATTAGATAGAGTAATTCAGTCTAATATAATATAAAAGAAAATAAAAATTAAATAAGGTATTAGAATAAGACATAATTTTATGTAGTGTTTGGTAATACACAACATAAATGTTGGATAGTAGTTATTTAATCCAATCGATTATTTAGTTAGAAAATTATTTCATCGTATTAATGTTAAATTAACAAAACTACCCTCAATCAATTTTTGTTACATTGATGACAACTTGATTTAGGAGGCTATAATAGTAAATATGTAGAATAATACATTTGAGTTGGATTATAATAACATCTCTCTTGTTGGTATTAAAATACCTCCATAATATAGACATATCGTACAAAAAATATACGATTAATAAACGTTTTTAAAATTAATACGATATCAAATTGACTTACCAAATAAAGTATTAAGCCTGATTAAATAAAAAATAGTACAATTCAATATTTTATCCACTCATAATACGTCTACTAAATAAGTCATAATGAATTGTCTATTATCACTTGATAGTTATAAATTGCAATTTTGTATTTCTTAGGTTGAATTTGAGGCCCTTTTATGTATGAGTTGTATTTTTAGGGTCAATTATTTTTACAACACAATATAAACAAAATATAAAATGACTAAGAGTAGTTCACTATCCGAAACTAATTACAATCATAGTTAACTTAGTAATTTCTCCCTTAATCATAGCTCTACTTCTTTATAATCTTTAATCACGTCTACCTACATTGTTTCAAAATTTTTATTTTGCTATTGAAACAATATTTCAATCCTCCGCACGTATTTCATCAACAAGTTGAATTGAACTTCGATTAAAAAACTTGAATTCTAAATAGATTTTAAAAAAATAATTCTAAATCAATATTTTTTAAAAAAGAGGCTCATTTTATATTTTTTTCATAGAGCAATACTACTTGGACTTAAGACATTGACATGATTTGTTAACTTGATCAATTATTTCAATTGATTTAATTACAATTTTTAATATTTATTATAATTAATTATCTATTCAGTAATTGTCGTCGATCAATTCAACATTTGAAATCTAAATAGTATTACTCTTTCCTATAAGGATCTTACTTGTGTCGAGCTACCCTTAGTCATAAATGTAATCCATGACCTATAATTTATACCAATTTTTTTTTGGTATGATTCCAAGTTCATACCGTCAATTTTCCGCTACTACAAAAACAAGTAGAAAAACAATAGCATCCAAAAGCTGAGCACAACACGCCACAAATTGCTACCTTGCTTGAAGGGGAATAGTGTGTGAAATTGTGAAACACGAGTCAATGCTGATAACTGGTCCTCTACAGGAAAAAGCATGACAAGGAAGTTTCTTTTGAAACGATGCAACGTAAGTCTGATCATGGTGTCTAAAGCCCATCAACTTTTTAGCATATTTTCTGTTTGGTTGTTCCCACTATAATGCGTGCAAGAACCAACTGGCAACCGATTGCTTGACCAGTTTTGCGTATTTCATCAATTATTTTTCCTGTCTGATATTTTTTCATCATTTACTTAGGGATAAGTCGACGCATGCTGGAGCCAGCTAATCTTTTCACAGAGATATATACTCTTTAACTATAGCAGCTTCTTTAATCTGACACAAGGGCTTGTCTCCTACCTGTTTGATGGCCCAGATTCAATTACGTGTGGACTCAAGTTCATGGGTTAAATTCAAATTATCAAAAAATTGGACAAACTAAATTGATGATTTTTAGTCCAATTCAAAGTTCAAGAATTTAAAAAAAGTTAACGCACGTGAGAGAGCAATCATCGGAATAACCATTACTTCAAGATAGTGCTCATCCTCAATTGTAGCTATTATTTTTAATAAATTAGTAGCTTGACTTTCACATCACTGCCACAGCTAGGATTTTGTGTCTATAAATTATAAACCCCTTACACAGGAGACAAACACTACACCTTGAACAAACTCTTTCTCTCTCCTACTACCTTATATTATCTCACTAATATAGTTCTCTAGTCATCGTTGCCGCCTTCAATGGTTAAGTCACCACGATCCAACCACTTAATCTTTGTCTCTTATTATTAATTATTTCATTAATTATTTTACACTGTATACTCGACTGCGTTTATCATACATAATCAATTTTGCGTATCATTAATTTAACGTCGTCCGTAGAAAACGACTAAATTTTTTACTATCATCTATTTGCCCCTACTTTCTCCCCCATGACTATTACAACTAGGTTAATGAATCGACAAGCTAAGGATAATGATCCAACACGTCGGGATGAGGTCCTGCCTCTACCAGTACAACCCATCATTACGACAAATCACGTGGCTAGACAACAACTACTACAGATAATGGAGATGCTAGTACACCAAAACCAGTAGATTGCTACATATGCTTGAACGGGAATAGTGTGTGAAATTGTGAAACACGAGTCAATGCAGATAGCTGGTCCTCTACACGAAAAAAGCATGACAAGGAAGTTTCTTTTGAAACAATGCAAAAAGACCATCAACTTTTAGCATATTTTATGTTTGGTTGTTCACATTATAATGCGTGCAATAACTAACTGGCAAATTGCGTAGATCATCATCTAATCTGGCAGTTCAAAAAGTGATATCTACATTGAAACTGAAAATATGTCCGTTGATAGACCACTATTGTCATGGACGGCGGAGCCATGTTATGGCCATGGTGTCCTCCTCAAGTTTCTAAAATCATGTTTATAGCCTTAAAAATAATGTTAGCCTCCTTAAGTTCTTTATTGTTTGAAAAATGGTTTTAAACTAGATTATTTGAGCAACTTGAGATTTAAATAAAAGTGAAACCCACACATCGAAATTGGTTGGACCAAGTTTAAACGCATTCTCTTCCGCGAGGAGTTGAACGTTATATATTTATTTGTTTAAAACTATTAAATATTGAGTGAAAAATTATGTCTCAAAGTGACTCATTTGAAGTGATGAGATAGATGTAGTGGAATAAAGCTTGTCCCACATTAGAAGAAGACCAACATTTGGTGAGTTAATATACTTGGGCCTCAAAGGAAGCGCCTACCCTACTTTGGTCACCACGGGCGCCTGCCACTACCCAATCAGGCCAAACTTGGACTTGCGCTTGGGTAAAAAAGATATAGTATTTTTGGATAAAATTTATTTGGTGCGGTGTGGACTAACGGATCCAAACACGGATCATATTCCAATTGCAATTTAAAGTCCAATAGGATTTTAAATTTTTTGTCCGTTAAATTGATTTGTACAAAATATTACAACTTTGAATGATTAATGGTGTGACATTTACAAATATTAATCGTTGATAAATGAAGTAAAGTTGAGATGATATTTTAAGGGAATAAAATATCATTTATCAAAACCTACATATAGCATGTATCTACAAATTATAAAAAATAGAAAAAATAAAAATAAAAAGTGTACATGTTTTTCAACTACATATTTAAAATGAATTAATGATTTTTCAATAAAATCGACTTAAATTATTGATTATTTGATGAATTAATCTAAAAGTGTTCTATATCTATTAACTTTTCAACTTTGAATTAAATTTATTTAAAGCGAATAATATTACAATGCATCATGTTAAAAATAATTTTGATGGGTTTTACACAACAAAAAGTTCAATATTAGTGATTGCTAATGAATGTTTCCCCATTGAAAAAAAATGTCTAGTTACATTACCAGTTGGCCCCGTTAAAGGAAAAACTTCGGTTGACTATTATGATTAAAAAATTTTTATAGCCAATTTAAAATAGTTAAGATAATATTTTGTTGAGTTGAATTGAATTGGTCACTTAAATTATCCAGTTTTATGATTTCAGTCTTGAAGAAACTACCAACAAATATGCCCAAGTTGTTATCAAGGGCCCAAAAATAGGTGAACACTGAGGACGTTACCAAGGGCAGGCGAGGTGAGTCCTCCCACAGAGGGAAGAAGAGGAAGGAATCTCGTAAAGACAAGAGAGAAATAGAGAATAAGAAAAAGATGACAGAGAGAGTGTCAGTTAAGGACTGCCTCGACCCTACACCTCTGAGAGAACAGTAGGCCTTCACTTCGCTTAACACTTCAGTTGAACATATTTTGTTTCAAATTCAGGATGATCCTGTGATATACTGGCCAGAAAAAAAGAATAAGTACTTTCGTTTCCACTGCGATTGTGGACATGACACCGACGACTACTTTGAACTCAAAAGGTAGATTGAGGACCTCATACAACGTGACCAGTTGTGGCAATATATGGCCGACAAAGGTCAGGCTCCACCACCTAGCCAAAACCAAGATGACAAAGAGCACTAGTAGCCCCTAGGAGAAATTCATACGATCTCCAGAGTTAGGAGGAGGAGGTGACTCTAACTAAGCCAAGAAGGCACACACTAGGAAAACTAGATATGCCGAGCCTGACGACTCTTGCCCATCAAAGACGCACAGAAAGGGAGAAAGAGAGGTCATCTCATTCTCAAATAGAGATCTCGAGGGAATCCAACACCCCATAATGATCTTGTGGTGCTGACCATGATGGTTGTCAACTACCAAGTTAAGAGGATCCTGGTAGATAGTGGCAGCTCTGCCGATATCCTATTCGTACCAGCTTATGATAGTCTCCATCTTGGCAAGGAGAGACTACAAACCATCAAGACGCCCCTCATCGGATTTTCAGGGGAAAATGCTACCCCTTGGGCTCCTTCACCCTGCCAGTAACAACAGGAACAACACCAAGAATCTCTATCATCATGGTGACATCATCCTAGGATGCCTTACACTCAACACCTTAAGGGTAGTGCGGTCCACCTATCACCTCATTCTACTTTTTCTGACTCCATTTGGGATTGGCGAAATCAGAGGAGATCAATTTACTACTAGGAAGTGCTGTGTGGCCTTTATGAAGGCAAAAAAGCCTCAAGAGGCCTTGCAAGTGGAAGTACTCGACCCTATGGATGATAGGACACTAGAAATAGGAGAGCCAACAAAAGAACTCAAATCGGAAGTGACAGACAAAAACTATTTAGACATAAGAATCTATATTGAATCCTCGGTTCCCCAAGATCGAGCTAGGTAGCTCGTTGATTTCTTCAAGCAGAACACAGATGTCTTTGTCTGTTGAGGGCATTGACCCTAAGGTCTCCACCCACCGGCTCAACATGGACACCAGATACAAGCCATGGAAAAGGAAGTGGGAAAGCTATTAGTAAATGGGTTGGCGAGAGAAGTAGCTTATCTAGTTTAGCTATCAAATGTCGTGATGATAACAAATGCCAGTCAAAAGTGGTGCCTTTGTGTGGACTTCATCGAGCTCAACAAAGTCTGTCCTAAAGACAGCTATTTCCTGTCGCGCATCGACATCCTTATTGATGCCACCGCTAGTCACGAGATGCTTGGTTTGTGGAAGCTTACTCTGGATATAACCAAATTAGCATGTCTCCTCCAGATCAAGAGAAAACATATTTTACTACCCTGAAAGGAACCTACTGTTATAGGGTCATACCTTTCGGACTCAAGAACGCTGGAGGCCCATACTAGTGCCTCGCAAAAAAATATTCGAGGCATAGATCGAAAAGACCATGAAGGTCTATGTGGGCGACATACTAGTAAAAATATTGCTTATAGTGGACCATGTAGCACACTTACAAGAGATTTTCAACATCTTTAAAGCTTATCGGATGAAATTAAATCCTGAGAAGTGAGCCTTCGACATAAGCTTAGGAAAATTCCTAGGCTTCATGGTCAACAAGAGGAGCGTCGAGGCTAATCCAGACAAGATCAAAGCTATCTTGGACATGAGGTCCCTAGCCACTATGAGTAAGGTCCAGTGCCTTCATAGAAGGATAGTAGCCCTTAGTAGATTCGTTTCCAAGTCAGCATATAAGTGTTTACCCATCTGTAGGATCGTTATAATAGCTTTTGTGGTCTGCGTATTGGTTTTCTCCTTGTCCGCCTCGCCCTTCGCTGTGAGTTCCATCTTTGTTAGGGAGGAAGGAGGAATTCAAAGACCCGTTTATTATGTGAACAGGGCTTACCAAGGAGTAGAGGTAAGGTACTCTAAGTTGGAAAATTTATCTCTAGCACTAGTCACTGTAGTCAAATGCCTACGTCACTATTTTCAGAGTCATGCCATCATGGTTATCAAAGATCAACTGCCCAGAGAAATCTTGGAAACAAATAGGTGTGTCTGGAAGGCTCCCCAAATGAGTCATCGAATTGAGCGAGTTCCACGTACAGAACCAACCGAGAACAGTCATCAAGGCGCAAACATTAGTAGATTTTGTGTCCGAATTAACACCAGTAAAGGAAGGAGGCTTCCAAAAAGAAGTGCTCAGTGCTCATGCACTCACCTACTCTATGAACAGTGCCCGGACACCCCACACATCAAGGCTAGGCTCCACCCTTAAGGTGTCGGGCTCCCTTAAAAAACCAATGCCCCAAACCCTTGGTGCTGAGGTTCCCTAGCTCGAGGCACCCAGGTCTGTTACGCTAAGTCCTTCAGGGTCGTCAGTACCAGACGCCCGATGCCCTTCTTAACTGCACATCAGCTTGGTGCCCTCCAACCTGACTACACTGTCGTGCTTAAGTAGGTGTCTCCAACTATCGAGGCCTATGCATCTATCGACGCAGTGGCATGCTGGAAAACTACACGTAGATAGGTCTTCCACTAGTGAAGGTAGGGAAACATGGCTTGTACTTATCAGTCCTTATGGCACTTCACTCAAATACATTGTATCACTTCATTTTGTGGCATCCAACAAACAGGTAGAATATGAGGCTCTCATCTCATGCCTAAAACTTGCAATTGAAATGGTGGGCCTCTACTTCACAGTCTATGGTGGCCCTCTATTAGTGGTACATAATTTGCTGAAAAAGTTTCCCCACTTCCAGATTCAACACGTGCCCAAAAAGGATAAAGCAATGGCGAATACGCTTGCCAAGTTCATGTCCACAAATATCCCAACAGGCCCCGCACTCATGGGTCACCAATTTGAGCCAAACAGGCTTAAAATCGATGGGGATAACGTCATCTGCGCATCCACTGATGCCAACTAGATGACACCCTTTTGGGCATATCTAGAAGAAGACACTCTCCTAGAAAACCCAATGGAAGCTAAGAAATTTAGGCTAAGATCGTTGAGGTATTTCATCTTTTGTGGCACCCTTTACAAGAGGAGCTATTCACTACTGCTACTTCGTTGCCTCTCCCCGAAGAAATATGATTATGCTATGAGAGAAATCCACAAGAGAATAGGTGAAAACCACTCTAGGGGTCATATACTTGCTCATAAGGCAGTGAAACAAGGCTACTACTAGCCTAACATGATTAGAGAAGCATGAGAATTTGTAAGAAAGTGTGACAAATGCCAATGCTTTGACTGTGCCAAGACAACTGCCAAAAGAATTAAACACCATCTTGAGACCTTGGCCTTTCTCTAACTGGGGGATTGACATTCTAGACTCCCTACCCATGAGTTGTGGCCAACGCAAATTTGTGGTAGTAGTCATTGACCATTTCACAAAGTGGGCGAAAACTGAGTCCTTAACCAGAATAACAGATCAAAAGTGCATGATTTCATTTGGTAGAACATGGTGTGCTGTTTTGGAGTGCCTCATGCTATAGTGAGCGACAATGCTAATTAATTTGACAAAAAACTCATTAATGGCTTATGTGCGGACTTACAGATCAGATAACCCCACTCCAGTCCAGAACATCCCCAAGCTAATGGGCAGATAAAGGTCTCAATCAGAAAAATTTTGTACAACCTGAAGATTAGATTGGAAATCGCTAAAGGGTGGTGGGTGGATGAGCTCCCCGGAGTATTGTGGGCCTACTAGACAATGCCAAGGAGCCCCACTGGTTAAACTCCTTTCTTTGTAGCCAATAGGAAAGAGGTGGTCATACAAGTTGAGATGTAGTACAGTCCTTGAGGGTCCAATTCCACGACACAACCATCAATGAAGAAGGCCTCCGCATCGACATTGACTTGGTAGAGGAGGAAAAGGAAATGACTATGGTCAGAAATGCGGAATACAAGCGCCACATGATAAAATACTGCAACTCAATGGTGAAACCTCACTCCTTCTTACTTGGGGACCTAGTTCTCAAAAAAGTAATCCTATCTACCAAGGACTAACGAGAAGGGAAGCTAGGCCCTAATTGGGAAGGACCCTCCATCGTGATAGAAATTGTAAGACTAGGCACCTACATAATTCAGAACTCTAAAAGTAAAGTCTTGGCCTATCCACGGAACGCTGAAAAACCTGAAGGGGTACTATCAGTAGCAAGAAAAAATCAGTGACTCTCATTGCCTAGTCATGGCATTTGTTAGTTCAACTAGCTTACTCTGTTATCGATTACTTCAGTTATGAAATAAAATTTTACAAAAGTTTATTAATCTAGACTATTCTTTTTTCATTCCATAAAAGTTTGTAAACAACCTACAAAATTCAGAGCATGATCTGACACAAAAAGACAGTTAAGAAAAGATAAAACCGCCATACCCTTGATGACCACTCACTTATTCCTGATCCATTTTCATTAAAACTCTATCCAACACCATCTGCTTTTGGTGCCTCATATGGGACAAAACTAGAGAAGTAAATGACAGGAAAAGACGTTGAGGCCTTCCCCTTGAACTCCTCATAATCAATGATAAAACTTCCTACAACGTTGCACTACAGATCATAAACGAACCTTTCTATAGCCTCCCATTTCTTCTTCATCTTAATGGAATAAGACTCTGCCCTGGTGGCCCTCTTATGAGCTACTAACAACTCTACCTCAGCCATGAAAGCCCTCTCCAAAGCTATTTGTAGCTCTATCTCAGCTACAATGACCCTTTCGAGGGCTGCTCATAACTTTGCTCTACTCTTGCATAGGCAATCTCTCTGTTAACCTCTAGCTTGGCGGCCCTCCTGCGGGACATGATGTATAGTTAAAATTAACCTTTTACTATGCTTTTATAAGATTAATTATGCTTTGATGGAATTTAAATGATAACATGTCAAGGGAAAAGTTGTTCAAGGGCCTAAAGTCAACAACATCAAACTTTCAAGCAACACACACGTGTTCTAGAAGAGAATGGAAGAAAGAGGGAACAAAGCACGTTCGAACACCAATTCAAATTTGAATGCCATCTTGAAATAATTGAGGACCTCCAGCAGATTGCTAGGGTGAACACATGAGGCTTGTTGCAGCTAGATATTGTAGAGGACAAAAGCTACATGACTACCACATTCAAACTCAAACAGCGTACGCACGCTCATCAAAGAAGAAATGCTTCCACATATGAACGATATTGGCATTTGAACTAACCCAGACAGGCTGCAGGAAGATTAGATTTTCATCCAAATTTTGTGGCATTCACTTGGACTTTAAGCACTTAGGTCTGTTCTTTTTACCCTCCCTTATTGCCTATAAATACCTTCCCCTAGAACTTGTTAAAGATGATCTCTTGGGAAGTGAAAAAACTCTCCAAAAGTAACTAACTTTCTTCTACTTAATTATTAGTTTCATTAGCTTACATTGTAAAAGCTTATTTCTTCACCTAGATTAGTGAAAATCTCTCACCTTTCTAGCTCTCTTGAAGCCTTGAAAGACGGGTAATGTTTGACTCATTCTTTGTCGAAGATAAGCTTATTGTGTAGTGTACATTATTTTTTAATTCTCTACTTGGAGGGATGAGGATCACTCACTTTTCAAGCTGTCTGAAAGCCATGAAGAGTGAGTAATTTTTTATTCACTCTTTAGTAAGAGGTAATGGACATGTATAAATCATTCAGAAGTTATATTTGTGCATTTTATTTATGCTTAACGTTTTATCTTTTGATTGTTTATTGAATGATTGAATGCATCTATCAAAGCTGAGGTACTTTGTACAATCATGAGTCTCTCCTAAGACAAATTAAATCTTGACATAAGAGGATTCATTGGTTCCTTGCAAGTACTCAAGTTAGGTCTTCATAACAAATTTTCAATCTTCATTATTATTATTGTGATCTAACTAAGAATGGAATAATATAACAGTTGCTGAATGATTTGTAGAATTACTTTCTTGTTTGTAGATGAGTTGAGTTCCTGCACCAACAATTCTT
Organism: Ilex asprella; assembly: GCA_023539305.1. Classification (NCBI taxonomy): domain Eukaryota; kingdom Viridiplantae; phylum Streptophyta; class Magnoliopsida; order Aquifoliales; family Aquifoliaceae; genus Ilex; species Ilex asprella. Next base: position 8,043,009 of record CM042198.1, read on the forward strand.
GTAAATCTCTATAAAGACATCAGATCCATGCTCTTAATTCTCACAGTCTATCTTTATCCTCCAATTAACTTGCTATTGACATATGAGTTAATTGAGCTGTCAAACACAAATATAAAAAACCGGATGATTGACTACATATCCAGATCCTTGAGCTAAAGGGTGACTCTTTCACTTGAGAGAATCTTATATTCTATCCAGAAAATTCTATAATCATCATTACTTCAAATCTCAAAAGTTCCAGTCACTTTGGTCTCTGTCACTAATTAATTCAAAACACCAACAGTAGCTCTCTGTGGATTCAACTCTGGACTTAAACAGATTATAATTATAACTTGACCACCTACACTTGGGTGTACACATTTCGGATCAAGTCAAATTTTTGGCGCCGTTGCTGGGAGCCTAACGGGGTTAAAAGTAAAAAGTGAAAAAACATTTATTTGTTGTATATTTTTTTGATTTACTGTATAAAATTCTTATTTTATGTCTAAGGCTGATCCTTGCTTTTCAAATTTTCTAGAAGAATCTGTTGGGTCTGTAAATCAATCTGAACCGTCTTCACCTCGATCAATAGTAGACTCCTTTGATAATAACATGACTAATAATGAGAGAGAATGGGACATTCCTAACATTCGAACCCTACAAGATTATTTGCATCCCGCACGAAACAGTGTCCCCTCTTGTTTTGTATTTCCTTCAAATGGGTCCAACTTTAATGTAAAGTTAGGGAAAATGCAATTACTACCTCAATTTCATGGACTTGAATAAGAAAACCCATATTTGCATATTAAAGATTTTGAGGAGGTATGTGGGATATTTCAAGATAATTCTAAACTTGCCACGTTGAAACTTTTTCCTTTCTCTTTAGAGGATAAAGCTAAACAATGACTAAATTTTTTGAAAGCCCATTCGATACCAAACTGGCAGACATTACCACATAATTTTTTCAGGAAGTTTTTCCCTCTACACCGTATCAATGCACTAAGAAGGCAAATCATGAACTTTTCAGTTAAATAGGGAGAAACATTTTACCAATGTTCGTTGAGATTTAAGAATATTCTCCAAGCCTGCCCACACCATGCTTTTTGAGATTTGGACTTTGATATGTTTTTCTATGATTCTATGCCCCCTCAACTACGTCAGTTTGTTGAAATGATGACTCAAGGAGAGTTTATGAAAAAAATTCTAGAAGAGGTATTTGTATTTTTTGATACCATATCCGAGAGTTCTCAGATGTGGGACTCAACTTCTCCTACCACCGTTGAAGCCAAACCATCCATTTCTCAAGGGAAAAATATGTTTTAAAAGAAGATGATGACCTGAGGGCAAAAATGACTACCTTATCTCGAAAGCTTGAAGCTCTAGAGATGAAGAAGGTGAATTAGGTTGCTGTTAGCCCTATCAAAGAACACGTGTATGGGATCTGTACTTTGATAGGACACCCTACTAGGGAATGTCCTACCATTCTTGCTTTTAAGAAAGTTTTGTTAGAACAAACCAATGCAATTTCTAATTTTAACAAGCCATGTGCCAACCCTTATTCTAAAACGTATAATTCAGGATGGTGTAGTCACCCGAATTTTAGTTAGAGTAACACACAACAACCCCCAATGAATCCACAACCATCACTTCAAGGGCCTCCTGCGTATCAACCATACTAATGATCACACAAGAGAAGTCTTGAGGACACATTGAATCAGTTCATTTAAAGCCAAACGAACTAGAACAATCATTCCACTCAGACTTTCAATGACTTCAAAACCCAGACCACCTAGTCATTTAAGGATCTCAAAAGTCATATCTAAAAGTTGACCTAGTCAATGACCACAACGAGAAGGGCAAGTTTCCTACCCAACCTAAATAGCCACAAGGTCAATATCATGTGGGTAATCCTTCAACCATGGAATCCTCACAAGAACAAGCTCAAGCCATCACCACCCTTAGAAGTGGTAAAGTCATTGACAAAACCATCAAACAATCCCCAATCAATGAGACATCACCTATGCTGAAACCTGCACAAGTTTCTCCAGAAAATACTAAGTCTAAAGAAGATAAGGAGTCACAACCACTGTCTCATTCATGCTCATTTTCCTCAAAGACTCAAGAAAACACATAAGTTGAATAACCATGAAGAAATTTATGAGCTTTTTAAAGAAGTAAAAATAAATATACCACTTCTAGATGCCATCAAGCAAGTTCCTTCTTATGCCAAGTTTCTAAAAGACTTGTGCACAATCAAAAGAAGTCAAAATGTTTAGAAAAGAGCTTTTTTAACAGAACAAGTCAGTGTCATACTCAAACACAAAAGCCCTCCAAAATACAAAGATCCAGGGTGTCCAACTGTGTCATGTGTAATTGAAAATTTAAGGATAGAACAAGCATTGCGGGATCTTGGAGCTAGTGTCAATTTGCTCCCTTTCTCGGTCTACCAACAATTGGGTTTGGGTGAACTCAAATCCACCTGTATTACACTACAGTTGGCAGATAGGTTTATCAAAGTTCCAGGGGGCATTTTTTAGGATGTTCTTGTTTAAGTGGACAACTTCTTTTTCCCGTGGACTTCATTGTCATGGATACTCAACCAGTAATACATCCAGGGAATCAAATTCCCGTCATTCTTGGTTGACTTTTCCTAGAAACTTCAAATGCATTAATTAATTACAAAAAATGGGGTTATGAAATTGAATTTTGAGAATATGACTCTTGAGCTTAACATTTTCAACATTTCCAAGCACCGAGGAGAGGAAAAAGAAGTGAGAGAAGTGAATTTCATCGAGTCTTTGACACATGAACATTTGAACGATGCATTTTATGTAAACTCTATTGAATCTTGTTTATTGGATTCTATCACATCTGAGTTAAAAGATGATTGTCATAATCCAATGAGTTCCCACGCTTATGGACCTGGGAACCCAAAATTGAAGAACTAACCCCAAGTGGTACAAATCCACTCTCATCCAGTTTCAAGCCACCAAAGCTTGAATTGAAACCTCTTCCATCTGACTTAAAATATGAATATTTAGGAGATGATGAGTCATATCCATTGGTTATTTCATCGAAACTTGTAGATTTGCCAGAGTCTAAGCTAATTGAAGTTCTTAGACGTTATAAGAACGTCATTGAGTGGACCATTGCTGATTTGAAAGGTATACGCCCATTAATTTATAATCATGCTATATACCTTGGGGAGGATGCAAAATTCTCTCATCAAATACAACAACCATTGAACCCTGACTTAAAGGATTTTGTACGGACTGAGGTGCTCAAACTATTGGATGCAAGAGTTATCTTTCTCATCTCTGATAGTAAATAGGTTAGCCCCACCTAAGTTATGCCCAAGAAGTCTAGGGTCACTGTGATTAAAAATGATGCCAACTAATTGGTACCAACCCGAGTTGTCACAGGATGTCAAATGTGTATAGACTACTGGAAACTCAATTTGGTGACTAGGAAGGACCACTTTCCTCTCCCCTTTCTTGATCAATTTCTGGAAAGAATTGCAGGTCATGCATTCTATTGTTTTCTAGATGGGTATTCTGTGTACAATCAAATTGAAATAGCACTTGATGACCAAGAGAAAATAACATTGACATGCTCATTTGGTACTTTTTCATTTAAAAGGATCCCACTTGGACTTTGTAACGCTCCTGTAACATTTCAAAGATGCATGTTGAGTTTGTTAGTGACATGGCGGAAAGATTTTTGGAAATATTCATGGATGATTTTTTTATGTATGGTGATTCATTTGAATTGTGTCTAACAGACTTGATAAGGTGTAAAGAGACCAATCTGGTGCTTAATTGGGAGAAATATCATTTCATGATAACATAAGATATTGTTTTGGGTCACATTGTGTCATTTGAAGGCATAAAAGTTGACAAAGCAAAGATAGTTCTGATAGGCAATTTGCATGAACCCAAAACTGGTAAAGATGTCTGATCATTTCTAGGGTATGCAGAGTTTTATAGGAGATTCATCAAAGATTTAAGTACCATATCAAAACTCATGTGTCATCTCCCAAGTCAGGATGTAACTTTTGTATGGAATGAACCATGCCAACAAGTTTTTGATAAGCTTAAAGGAAAGTTAATTTCTGTTCTAATAATGCAACATCCTGAATGAACTCTGCCCTTTAAATTGATGTGTGATGCAAGTGACTATGTTGTGGGAGCAGCATTGGGTCAAAGGAAGGATAAAAAACCTTATGTGATCTAATATGCAAACAAAACTCTGAATGGTGCTCAAATGAATTATTTCACAACTGAAAAAGAATTGCTTGTTGTGGTTTTTGCTTTAGAAAAAATTTCATTCTTACCTTGTTGATTCATCTATCATTGTGTTTATTGATCATGCATCGTTGAAGTTATTGCTCACAAAGAAATATGCTAAGCCACGACTTTTGAGATGGATTCTCTTATTGCAAGAATGTGCCCTAATCATCAAGGACAAAAAAGGCGTAAAAAATGTTGTGGTTGATTATCTGTCTAGGCTTGCATCTTAATTTCATGGAATCAATGAAAATTTCCTTGATGAACAATTGTTCACAATCATGGAAACACCATGGTATGCTGATATTACTAACTTTCTCGCCACTAGTACGTTTTTTCCTACCTTTACCTTGATGGATTTTTTTTAAGGGAAGTTCATAATTTCTTTTAGGAGGATCCATACGTGTTTAAATACTGTAAGGATCAAATTATAAAATGTTGTATCCCCAATCAAAAAATTGGATTGGTAATTTCTTTTTGTCATTCTAAAGTATGTGGGGGCCATTTTTTGTCTAAAAAAATTACTGCAAAAATCTTACAGTGTGAATTTTATTGGACCACTTTTTAATGATATTCATGCCTTCTGTCTAACATGTGATAGGTGTCAAAGGTTGGGGAGTATTTCTAAAAGAAACATGATGCCCTTGAACCCCATAATAGTAATTGAAGTTTTTTATTGTTGGAGCATCGATTTCATGGGACCATTTTTCCCTTCCATTGACTATCTATATATTTTAGTGGCCATTGATTATGAGTCCAAATGGGTTGAAACAATTCCATTTCGAAATAATGATAACCAAATTGTGATCAAATTTTTAAAAGAAAACATCTTGTCTAGGTTTGGAATTCCTAAATCTATTATAAGGGATATGGGTGCTCATTTTGGCAATCGTCCTTTTTAGAATCTGATGAAAAAATATTTAATTTATCTTAAAGTTGTAACCCCTTATCATCCACAGACTAGTGGACATGCTGAATTGACAGATTGAGAGATAAAAATGATTTTAGAGAAAACGGTAAACCCAAACTGCAAAGATTGGTCGTTATAATTAATTGATGCACTTTGGGCATATCACACTACCTTAAAATAATTTTGGGTATGTATCCTTATCGATTAGTTTCTGGAAAGTCTTGTCACCTACATGTTGAACTGGAACACAAAGCATACTTGGCCATTAAAACCATGAGTTTTGACTTGGACAAGGCATGAATAACAAGAAAACTTTAGATCAATGAGTTGGAAGAATTGAGGAATGAGGCGTATGACAATGAAAAAATTACAAAAGAAAGGATGAAAGTTTTTCATTACAAAAACCTAGTGAGAAAATCCTTTACTCCTTCCCAGAAATTCCTCATATTCAATTCAAGGCTCCGCCTGTTTCTAGGTATGTTGAGGTCAAGGTGGACTGGACCTTACATTGCAAGACAAGTGTTTGGACAAGGAGTAGTGGAGGTAAAGAATCCGTCAAATGGTAATATTTTTAATGTTAATGGTCAACGTCTAAAACCATTTTATGAAGAGTTTGTTAAAAAAGTGGAATCAAAGTTTTAATGGATCCAAACTATTCTGAATAAATTCAGGGTGGCCGATACAGAAAAGGGTCAGGTCATGAAAATTTTTAACCCAACCCTATCCGAAAAAACGCCTTTATAAGACCTCCAAACCTTAATCCTTTTCCCACTCTGCTGCTCTTCTTCTTCTTCCTCTTTCTCTGTGATGTTTCACCCTCTGCAAACTCCATGGCTACACACTTCACAGATACCGAAGAAGCCATTGTGTGAGACAAGATACCTTGGTCTACCCAAATAAAGGTGCTTGCTCATGCCCTCAACCCCCGTATCACTACTAGGGACTTGGGGCATAAGAGGCAAATGATGAACCCAAATCCAACTAGGCATAGACTCAGTTCATGGGTTGAGCCCAAATCATTAAAAGATAGGCTAGGCTTAATTCATGACTTTTAGTCCAGTCCTAAGCTCAAGAGTCCAAGAAGAGTCAATGCACGTGGGAGAGAACTTATCAGGATAACCATTATTCCAAGATAGTGCCCATCCCCAATTGTAGTTATCATCCCCGTTAAATTAGTAGCTTGACCTTCATATCACCGCCTCAGCTAGGGTTTTGTGCCTATAAATTCTAAACTCCTTACACAAGGGACATATACTACACCTTGAGCATACTCTTGCTCCCTCTCTCTATGATGCCCCAAAATCCGGGAGTCCTTTACTAACCGTTGACCAATCTGTCAACCCGCAAAAATAACCTTGCTTGTCCCCATTCCCTACATCATGTCAAACGAATACCCTTAACCGGGATTGTAGCTCACTCATGTAACTCGCGTTCCTTTAATTATTTAATTCATTCAAGGTCTAATATGCCTCAATATATTTCATTTAATCTCCATTTGTCTCTTTGGAAAGGAGAAAAACATAGGCCGAAAATATGACAAATAGTTTTAAAATTTTAGAATTTTAGAAATAGTACTGGTACTGTGTATCAGTACGGCGAACCTTCTGAACCATAGCGTACCGGTACGGTAAACCTTCTATGACTTAGCGTACCAATACACAGTACCAGTACTTTCTGTCCAATTTTATCTGTTTCACCTATTTTTCACATCAAACCCATTCCAAACCTTTCCACAATCATCTCAAACATGTATAATGAAGTTTTCTATATTACACATGATCTATACGAGTTCTATTACAAGCATTTCATAGATTTATACATGTCAAAACATAACTTTAACAATGTTTTACAAAAGTTCATGGTTAAAGGCCACAAGTTGGCCTCTCTTCACCCTTGAGGCCTCGAATGAGTGTAGTTCACTGGCGTGTAACCCGCACCTGAAATATTTTTCCCATAAGGGATGAGCCATGCTTAGTAGAATATTTCCTACAGAGGCTACTCCCCAACTTAAATGCATATGAAATGTTCACATGAAACATTTAACAACTCATAATATTCCAAGCAAGATTATGCAACCAATGTTGGAATTTATCATGTCGTGCCATGAAATGAGATGAGACTTACTCATGTAATTTAACCCGAGCCCTTCTCGGCTCTCCAACACGTCATGAAATGAGATGAGACTCACCCATGCAATTTAACCCAAGCCCTTCTCGGCTCCCCAACACATGCATTTGCCAATGTGTATGAGTAATTCATCTATGTTACACATCAAATGACATATTCCATTTCAGGGTCTTTTGTAGGGTGGGTATTCATGGACTTACACCAACGGCACCCAACCAACACGGAATTTATGGACTTCCACCAATGATTCCGCGTACACCGACACACTTTATGGACTTGTACCAACGGAAGTGCATATCCAAATCAGTGGGCCTAGCACCCGAGGGATTTTCTATCCCTTCTGGCTAACCCCAACGCTCTTTATCTTGCAAGTTGTGCGACTCGGCCAAGTCATCGACCTACCTTACTCGAGTCCACTCGTCATCCACCAAGTGCGGTGTTGATTATATCCTTGCACAACCACCCACTTAATGCAATGTTCTCATACATATACAATGTAATGTCTCATTGCAACTCAAATACAATGTTCAATATGCTATGTATGCCATATGAACTATATCCAACATGTTTCATATAACCCGTGATAAATTATATCAAAAGCATATAATTCTCATAATTCTCACAATGTCAATATGTAAGCATGCATATATCAACATTTCATCTAGAACTTATACCCAAGCATGCCATCACGTATCAAGTAATAACACATTTAATTTCTCAAGGCATTATGTAAACACATAGCATGCCCAAAATTCACATAAGTCAAGAAATTACATTAGGCAATTTCTACATGCCCATTTCAAGATAGAATTTATTCTTCACAATTTCAATACGCATTTCACCAAAATCTCTTCAATAGGCAAGTGATACGCACATCTATCAACCTACCTATTTCAATATAACATTTTAGATTGTAAATAAACCTATGTAGGAGAAACCCTACCTCTTGAAGAGTAGAGAATGACCTTGGAGAATTCTAAGAACCCAAAACGAACTTGAATCACCACTCCCCAAATTTTTGATTTTCTAAACTTAAAGCCCTCGTTTTTGGTATGTACGCGTAGGCCTTGTCGAGGAGACTGACTTTAGTTCTTGGCCCGAATGGATTTGAGCTCTTTAGCTCCGTAGATCGTAGAGAGAAGTTGGAGAAAACCCTCATTTTCCCTCTCTTCCTCTATCGCCTGGGTATCTGCTGAGAATGGGGAGAAAATCTGATTTTCTCCCCTATTTATATTTCTAAATGCATGGTCCATAACTCGCCATACGTTCCTCTTAATTCTGAGTCCTTTTTCATCCCAAAATGATTAAATTTTGCTCTGGTTGAAGTTAAAAAAATTCATAATTATCTTGCCTTCATTTATTTTCTAAAATTCATAATTTTATTAAAAATTTTCGTACCAGGATCACTCGAGGCCCAACTGTGTCATAATATGTGAAAAATCTAATTATCTCGAAATTCAATGAAATTTGACGAGTTAACTAGATTTCACGAGACGAATCTAACGGTGAGGTCCGTTTCGTCATCTGTGCTCAAGAAATTTTTAGGTTTACATGCCGAATCGTGGTGGTAATTTACCGTTTTGCTCTTTATTCTTAAAAGTTTAAATTTACCCAGATTTTACATTCTTCCCCCTGAAAAAATATTTATACCCGAAATTCATACACACATGCACACTTAGCCACATGCATACGCAACAAACAACCTTATACTAAATTGTAAACATGTACCTCCATCCTCGAACAAGAACGGATAACTGGTACGAATGGTGTCCTCAAGCTCCCATGTCGCTTCCTCCACCCCTCGGTGCTGCCACAATACCTTCACTAGCTTCACAGTTTTTCCTCGCTAAACTTGCTCCCCGACTATCCATGATATGCACCGGTCCCTCCTCGAAGGTCTCATCCGCATTAACAATCCGCTCCCCCTAATCTACTACCTGTGTCGGATCTGAAGTATACTTCCTAAGCATAAAGGCATGAAACACTGCCTGAACATCAGACAAATTTGGCAGTAACGCCAACCTGTAAGTCACTGTACCTACTCTCTCGAGTACCTCGAAGGGTCCGATAAACCTCGGCGATAAATTTTCTTGCTTCCCGAATCTGACCACTCCCTTCTTAGGTGTCACCTTAAAAAAGACGTGATCTTCTACCTCAAATTCTAGAGGTCGTCGCTGTCTATCGGAGGGGTAGTTCTTCTGTTGGCTTTGAGCTGCGAGAAGACGTTTCCGTATCAAGTTCACCTTCTCCGTGGTATCTTTAATCAAGTCTGGTCCCGTAGAGGGTCTTTCTCCCACCTCCGTCCAATAAATCAGAGAACAACAAGGCTTCCCATATAGTGTCTCATAGGATACCATCTAAATGGTCGCCTGATAACTATTGTTGTAGGCGAACTCCACTAAGGATAAATACTCTTCCCAGCTACCTTTGAGATCTAGGACGCATGTCCGTAACATATCCTCTAAATTTTGGATGGTCCTCTCCAATTGACTGTTCGTCTGGGGATGAAAGGTTGTACTCATCGTCAACTACGTCCCCATGGCTCGCTGGAAACTCTCCCAAAAGTGAGCCGTAAACCTAGGATCCTGGTCCGATACTATAGATACGGGCACCCTATGTAACTGGACTATCTCCCGTATATATAACTTGAAAAACTCCTCCAACCTGAAGGTCATCCGCACCGCCAAAAAGTGTGCTGACTTGGTAAGCTGGTCCATTATCACCCATATCGCATCATGTCCCCGTGATGTCGGTAGCAAGTGGGTCACAAAATCCATCGTGATATGCTCCTATTTTCACTTAACCATCTCCAAGGGCTGGAGCAAACCTCCTGGTCTCTGATGTTCAACCTTAACTCGCTGGCACGTGAGACATCTGCTGACAAAATCACTAATCTGCCTCTTTATCCCACTCCAAGAATATTAGTGACGCAGATCGCGATACATCTTTGTGCCGTCTGGATGTACCACAAAACGGGAACAATGAAATTCCCTAAGGATCTCCTTTCTCAGGTCTGCTGACTAGGGAATCACAACTCTTCTCCTATACCGAAGACTGTCATCCGAGTGAATGGTCTAGCCCTCGTCACCGGTACCCGTCTGTACCCAGTCCCTGATGGACAATAACTCCGTATCCCGCCCCTAGGACTCAATCACCCAGCATAGTAGAGAAGGGGTTGTCACTAAATTCCCCAAAATGCCCTTAGCCTTACCCCTGTAGTTAAGCCCAAATTGTTCCACAGCCTTGAGCAACTGCCACTCCCTAGAAGCCATATTAGCCAAGACTCCCCGTGACTTTCAGCTGAGTGCATCAGCCACCACATTTGTTTTTTCAGGATGGTAATGCAACGTGAAGTCGTAGTCTTCTAGGTATTTCATCCACCCACGTTGTCTCATGTTAAGGACACGTTGTGTGAACATGTATTTCATACTTTTGTGGTCAAAAAACACCTCAAACTTCTCATATTACAAATAGTGGCGCCAAGCTTTCAAGGCAAAGACAATGGCTGCCAACTCCATGTCGTGTGTAGGATAGTTTTGCTCGTGGTTCTTTAATTGCCGAGATCCATAAGCCACCACCCTCTTGGACTGCATCAAAACACAACCGAATCCGTCTTTGAAGGCATCACAGTATACTGAAATGCCTTCTCACAAGAATCATTCCACTCAAACTTGACCTCCTTCCAGGTCAATCTCGTCATAGGTGCAGCCAGTCAAGAGAAGTCCTCAATAATCTTCTGATAGTACCCCATCAATCCCAAGAAACTATGTATCTTGAAGACCGACTTTGGTCTCTCCCAATTCATTACTGACTCAACTTTCTCCGGGTTCACGGATACACTCGAAGCCGACACCACGTGTCCCAAAAATTTCACATCTGTGAGCCAAAATTCACACTTGCTGAACTTGGCGTACAACTGATGGTCCGTCAATGTTTCAAGAACAATCCTCAATTGACCCTCATGCTCCTCCTCAGTCTTGGAGTAGATCAGGATGTCGTCAACAAACACCACGAAGAACTGATCTAAATAGGGTTAGAACACCCTATGCATGAAATCCATGAACACCGCCGGGGCATTTGTCAACCCAAATGGCATCACCGTGAACTCGAAATGCCCATACCATGTTCAGCATGTCGTCTTAGGGATATCTGTCTCCCTAATCCTCAACTGATGGTATCCCGTTCAGAGATCTATCTTGGAGTAGACTCTCTCTCCCCTCAGCTGATCAAATAGATCATCGATCCTCGGCAAAGGGTACCTATTCTTGATAGTAACCCGATTTAACTGTCGGTAGCCTATACACAACCGTAGTGTCTTAACTTTCTTCTTGGCAAACAATACCGGAGCTCCCCAAGGAGAAGTGCTCGGCCTCATAAAACCCTTGTCCAACAATTCTTGTAATTGGACCTTGAGTTCTTACAACTCAGCAGGTGTCATTCTATGCGGAGTCATAGAAATAGGAGAAGTACCAGGATACAACTCAATGCTGAAGTCCACATCCCTATGGGGAGGTAATCCCGGTAGTTCGTCTGGAAACACATCTTCATATACACAAATAACCCGAGGTAGGCCCAATTCTTGCCTTACCTCGTCCTCCATAGTAAGGCTCGCAAGCCAACCTATCAAATTTCTGTGCCATCGAGAGTCATACATGACTTAGGGCAAAGCGTCGTGTTTTTTCCCCTGAAACTTAAAACAAACACTTTCCGGCGTACAAGTAGTGACCCTCTTTCGGTCAAAATCAATGATGACCCAATATGTTGCCAACCAATCTATCTCAAGGATGACATCTAACTCTGACATGTCCATGAACCTAAGGTCTACGGTGAGTAGGACCCCCGAGATCTCTAACTCACACCCCCAACATATCTTATCAACACACACCCTAGCTCCTAGTGGTGAATTTACATACAACGGCTCCTCCAAGGTATCAACCTCTAAGCCCAAATATCTAGCACATGATGTAGTAATGAATGAATGTGATACACCAGAGTCAAACAACACCCTAGCCCATAAGCGAGAGAGTAGAAATGTACCCTGGATGACTGACTGATCCATTATCTTAGCCTGAGGCGTGATGGCGTAGACATGCGTCTGGGTCCCCAAAGTTCTAGCCCGCATCCCCTGCCCTCGGCCTCGATCCATGCCATGGCCTATCTGGTCTGACTGCTGAGTCCCCGCTCAAAAAGTGGTAGGGCCTAGAGTAATGCATTGGAACTGGTACTGACTTCCCTGGCCCGTGACGGGGTAGGGAGGAATGTAGTGCGTCTGTGGCTGCTCCTTTGATGATTGAGATTGAGAAGTCCCATAACTCTGGGATCCTTGCCTTTGAGGACAATCCCGTTTCATATGACCCGGCTGATAGCAATGAAAACAAGTCTTCTGGCCTGCTTGGTAGGTAGTCCTAAAGCTTCCCCCTCCTTAGGGAGGATCGACCTTGGCCTTGGCCCTGATAGCCGCATCCCTGTGCCTGAAACCCTTGTGGGTTATAAGTCATCTGCCTCTCTCTCGAACTAGAAGAAGAGGATTGACCCTCCTTCTTCTTATCCTTAGCACCCGCCTCTCAGATGCTTCGTGCGTCTTCAACTTCTCTCTCAATGGTCATAGCTGTTTAAACCATTGTATCCAAGTCTTGTAGGCGAAGGCCCACAATCTTTTCCCAGATGGATAATTTCAAACCATCCTCAAACTTTCGTACTTTGGCCATGTCCGTGGCCATGTAATCATCGGCAAATGGGCTAGTTTAGTGAACTTGGCCACATATTCCATCACCGTCATTGTCCCTTGTTTTAAGTCTAGGAATGCTCGGGCCTTTGCATGTCGAACGGCCGTTGGGAAGTACTTGTCCATGAAGAGTTCCTGAAACTCTTCCCATATCATAGCCTCTAAGTTCTTTGAGGTCGTTACCACCCAATCCCACCACAACTGAGCTTCTCTCTCAAGCTGGAATGCGACTAGTCTAACCTTGGTGGCATCTGAGGCGATTTCCATTACTCCTAAGATCTTATTGACTTGTCGGAATCAATGGTCGGCCACCATTGGGTCCGGCCCTCCCTTGAAAATTGGAGGTTTGTGCGCTTTAAACTGTTGGAGGTTACTCATACCTCCCAGGTTTGTATTAGCGCTAGCTTGTACAACAGTAGCAGCCATCATACCCATGGTTTCCATAAAAGCCTGTTGGTCGAAGGCCGGTGGTGGTTAATTATTATTCCGCCCACTGCTTCGGCGTCCTCTTCCCCTACTTGCCATCTACACACATGTCAAGTAGCAATTCGCACCCTAACTTAGCACCCTGAACTAGGGATCAAACACAAACATTGAGAATTTTCTCATTGTCTCCCTAGTAGAATGTGTGTTACATACTAGTAGACATTTGCATCTTGAACTATTCCATTCATTCACTTTTCCACTTCCAAGGTTATGTTCTCTAACCCTAGTGTGTCCCTTTTATATACATTTTATCATGCATATAATCCACATAATATATAGCATATAACAAGTAGCAATTTCAGCACATAACTTGAATGTACAATGAATGCAATGGTCTAGACCCATGCCCATCAAGCCCTAGGTAAATTGTATACCTATGCTCTGATACCAAGCTGTAACGCCCCAAAATTCAGGAGTCTTTTACTAACTGTTGACCAATCTGTCAACCCGTGGAAATAACCTTGCTTGTCGCAATTCCCTACATCATGTCAAATGAATCACCTTAACCGGGATTGTAACCCATGCATGTAACCCATGTTCCTTTAATTATTTAATTCATCCGAGGTCCAATATGTCTCAATATACTTCATTTAATGTCCATTTGTATCTTTGGAAAGGAGAAAAACATAGGCGAAAAACATGGCAAATAGTTTTAAAATTTTAGAATTTTCGAAACAGTATCGGTACTGAACAGTACCAGTACTGTGTACCGATACGGCGAATCTTCTAGACCATAGCGTATCGGTACACTATACCAGTACTGCGTACCGATATGGTAAACCTTCTGCGTACCAGTACGGTAAACCTTCTGTGACTTTCACCTATTTCATCTGTTTTTCACATCAAACCCATTCCAAACCTTTCCACAATCATTCCAAACATGTATAATGAAGTTTTTTATATTACACATGATCCATACAAGTTCTATTACAAGCATTTCATGGATTTATTCATGTCAAAACATAACTTTAACAATGTTTTACAAAAGTTCAAGGTCAAAGGCCATAAGTCAGCCTCTCTTCACCCCTGAGGCCCTGATGAGAGCCGTCCACCAGAGTGTATCCCGCACCTTAAATATTTTTTTCATAAAGGGTGAGTCATGCTCAGTAGAATATTTCCTACAGAGGCTACTCACCAACTTAAATGTATGAGAAATGTTCACATGTAACATTCAACAACTCATAATATTCCAAGCAAGATTATGCAACCAATGTTAGAATTTATCATGTCTTGCCATGAAATGAGTTGAGACTCACCCATTCAATTTAACCCAAGCCCTTCCCGGCTCTCCAACACGTTATAAAATGAGATGAGACTCACCCGTGTAATTTAACACAAGCTCTTCCCGGCTCCCCAACACATGTATTTGCTAATGTGTATGAGATTGTTATCTATGTTACACATCAAATGACATCTTCCATTCTAGGGTCTTTTGTGGGGTAGACATTCATGGACTTATACCAACGGCACCCAACCGACACGGAATTTATAGACTTCCACCAACAGTTTTGCATACATCGACACACTTTATGGACTTATACCAACAAAAGTGCATATCCAAATCACCGGGCTTCGCACCCGAGGCATCTTCTAGCCCTTCTTGCTAACGTCAACCCTCTTTACCTTGCAAGCCGTGCAACTCGGCCAAGTCATTGACCTAGCTTACTCGAGCCCACTCATCATCCACCAAGTGCGGTCTTGACTATATCCGTCCATAACCACCCACTTAATGCGATGTTCCCGTGCATATGCAATGTAATGTCTCATTGCAATTCTACTGCAATGTTCAATATGCTATGTTTACTATATGAACTATATCCAACACGTTTTATATAACCCATGATAAATTTTATTAAAATCATATAATTCTCATAATTCTGATAATGTCAATATGTAAACATGCATATATCAACATTTCATCTCGAACCTAAACCCAAGCATGTCATCACGTATCAAGTAATCAAGGCATTATGTAAACACATAGAATGTCCACGATTCACATAAGTCAAGAAATTACATTAGGCAATTTCTGCATGCCCATTTCAAGATAGAATTTATTCTTCCCAATTTCAATAACCATTTCACCAAAATCTCTTCAATAGGCAAGTGATATGCATATCTATCTACCTATCCATTTCAATATAACATTTTAGGTTATAAATAAACCTAAGTAGGAGAAACCCTACCTCTTGAAGAGTATAGAATGACCTTGAAGAACTCCAAGAACCCAAAACGAACTTGAATCACCACTCCCCAAATTTTTGATTTTTCAAACTTCGATAAAAGCCCTCGTTTTTGGTTGTACGCGTAGCCCTTGTCGAAGAGACCGACTTTAGTTCTTGACCCGAGTGGATTTGAGCTCTCTAACTCCGTAGCTCGTAGAGAGAAGTTGGATAAAACCCTCACTTTCCCTCTCTTCCTCTATCGGCTGGGTATCGGCTGAGAATGGGAAGAAAATCTTATTTTCTCCCCTATTTATATTTTCTAAATGTTTGGTCCACAGCGCGTCAGACGTCCCTCTTAATTTCGGGTCTATTTTTATCCCCAAACGATTAAATTTCGCTTTGGTTGAAGTTAAAAATATATTTTTTTAATCTTGCCTTCATTTATTTTCCAAAATTCATAATTTTATTAAAACTTTTAGTACCTGGGTCACCCGAGGCCCGACTGTCTCGTAAAACGTAAAAAATCCGACTATCTCTGAATTCAATGAAATTTGACGGGTTAACTAGATTTTGCGAGGCGAATCTAACAGTGAGGTCTATTTCATCATCCATGCTCTAGATATTTTCAGGTTTATAATCCTATCGTGGTGATAATTTACTGTGTTGCCCCTTATTCTTAAAAGTTTAAATTTACACGGGTTTCACACGCTTTCTCTCTTACTACCTTGTATTCTCTCATTAATAGAGTTCTTCGACCACCGTTGCCGCCTTCAGTTGTTAGATTACCCAGACCCAACCACCCAATCTTTATCTCTTATTATTGATTATTTCATTAATTTTTTTACACCATACACTCGACTGATTTGATCGTGCATAATCAACTTTGTACATCATTACAATGACACCATTATTCCTCGGTGTTGAATTTTTGGACAACATTAATGGACTAGTGAAATTAATAATTTAAATAAAAAATATTTATTTGTTAAACATTATTCCTGTCCAATTTCATATTTAATCTAATCAAATTAACTCCCTTCACATCATGTCCTTTGTCTCTTGGGTGGCCCTAGACATTTTGGTCCTTAAAGTGAAAATAATAATTAAGGATTTTTTATTTTTAATATTAATAATAAATTTAATTTTTTAAAAAATATTAAAATATTAATTCAGATTTTATATTTAAATTTTTGTTACCATATTTGAACTTGATGGTAAGAGAGAGGAGGGGAGAGGAAGGCAGGGATGATTAAAAAATTACGAACTCTTCGTTGGGTCAGCCTTGCTCCCTCTCCCATGCATCATCTTCTATCCACAATACCACCACCACCTATTAATGCGTTGAAATTCAGTCTACCTGCCAAGATGAACGAGAATCTAAACCAAAGTCGAGCTGCTCTATTTATTTAAATGTCTAAATAGAGACAGCTAGATTGAGCAGGTCTAAAAGCAAAGTGAATTCACGTTGTTTCTTTTTTTTTTGTTCAGACCATCCGGTATTCGAAAGTTATTTTGGGCTCCAATTAATCCGGATTTGAGCCGGGTAGGACCATAAGGGCGACAAAGCTCTCCCTATCAAATGCAGCTGCGTTCCCAAGACTCGAACTCGAATCCTTGGTTAAGTTAGAACAGTCCCTGACCAACTGATCTAACGCTCAGTGGTAATTCACGTTGTTTCCTTTGCTGTTGCTTGCGATCACCAAATTCACAACTTTTGCGAAATTAGGATATAATATTTTGGGCTGTAATAACAAAAAATAATTCAAATTAATCCTAAAATTCATAGCTTGCTATTTTTTTAATTAAGTTCACATTATATTAAATGTTCGGTGACCTATTACACATTTTCAAAATTATATATTTTTGCATTACGTATTTGCCCTTAACTTAATTCATGCAAATGTTGGGAGTTTCCTTATTTTTTAATTATGTTTTATTAGATTAGTGCTTTCCTAAACTATTATATGTATCAACCGTTTGAATTTTAAAATGTTTCCTTAACAAATATTGCTATCCAATGATTTTATTCACGTGTAGCCATTGGATCTTGTCATTTACAAATTACATCTTTTACATTCAGCCATAGATTCTTCTCTTCATACTTCTTCATTAACTGACAAACCTACACCAACAACAAAACGTAACAAATTCTTGATTTTTTTTGAGGAAATCCAAAATCAAACCCTTTTTACAAAACAGAGACACCAATAACAATAAACCCCCTCCATAAAAGAAAATCAAATAATCCCATTTATAGAACCTATGTATAATGCACAACTAAAGCTCTAGCCCTTCATAGCCACCAACTTGAAAGGAGTCATATAATAAATGAGATGAATTTTTTTAAAAAAATATTAAATTGATTCTTTATTCCAAGATCTATTCATATTTAATACAAATCGAGAAATTAGATCTATAGCGAAGATTAAGGGTTAGCTCTTGAAGCCTGCTTTTAATAATCTTCAAACTTTCTAAAAAACTTTAGACCTTCAAATATGAACTTGATCTTTTTCACAAGTCTCGCAATCATTTGGCCTCTATCGATATCCACAGAATTGCCAACTTGAAGGAACTACCTCAATTTTTGATGAACTAGTAGAGAGAGAATGAAGGTGAATTGTTCTGGTACTAGCAAGATAGTTGTTATCTAATATATCACCTCCTATATGAAGATAGTTATTGAGCTTTAGAAGACTCTAATCCTAGTTTGGATCTAGTTGCAATTATCTCGTAATTACATATAACCCATTTATTAATTATTAATTATAATAAAGACCCTAATTAACTCTTAATTATGTTTCATTTATCCTTTAGGTTTCAATCAATTTTATTGTGTGTGACCTTATAGGTTCAAGCATACTTGGTTGTAGGCATTTGATACAAACTACAAGTAGCATCTCAAATTATAACTATTTCTAATTTTGCTTGAATTAGAACTCTTCTAATTCTCCCTTTATGAAGAACAATTATTATACTTATATTAATTTCTTTCTTCGAGCTTCTACTAATCATGAGTGACACCTAGCAGCATATCATGTTTAACCTTTAGATAGTACGAAATAGGTAAATAACCCATTCACTCTATAGTTGACATGCAATTTAATTCTTCAATCACACAATGCCCCAATTGAATTACTAGGGTATGCAATTACTATCAAACCCCTAACTCATTCTGATGCGTTCAATCTTAGGATTATCACTCTTACTGATTAATTAGAAACCTTTTTTTTCTTTCTAATTATCATTATGCCTTGGCCAAAGACTCTTTGAGTCATATCTTAAAAGATCACATATGACATTCTCCCTTTATTTACTAAGGATGACATATTACATGTTGTACACTCATAAGTCTCTATGTATGTCTAGCTATTTCCAACAATAAATATTCAACTTACATAGTTAGTATATGAATAAGTTGTACAGTGAAAGCATAGAAGTCCATGCACAAGAAAATTATGGTGTCTCAAGTTTAAGGATGAGTTGCATAACTATAACTTTAGTATTTAAAATTAACAGGTATGTAAAACTTCATATGAAAAATTCTACGTTAGTCAATGGTCACATTTAGTGTATTTATTTTTTAACAAACACTCACACACCTGTTTCAGTGTCCCTACACTAGTGACTTGGACGAGTCACCTCATATCAAATATGAGTAAATATATTATATATTAGTCTATAACATATTCAAAATCATCCAATCAATAGTTCAAAACCAAGTTAGAAATCATAAATAACATATTCAATAAGTTTGAAAGAATTTAAAAAAATCTCACCCATTCCAGAATTGAGAAACCCTACTTGATGTGGTATACCAATCCCAAAACTCGATCAAAGTAGACCAATAATAAGATTTCAAAAAATGAGTAGATCTGCAACTGCCCATTTGAGCCCCAAAAATGATTTCCAATTTCATTTTTAAGGCCATCGATGGATTTGTGGGGTCCATTTTAACTATGGGAATCCCTTATTCAAAGCACAAGCATCTCGGTTAAGGAGATAAGAACCTCCAAAACCTAACCAAACAAATCCACCACATTTCCTCTGACCATGACAAGCCAACACACCACCACAAAACAACTCCACAACCTCCCCACGACATCACCATGTGAATTAACTAACCTTAAATAGACAAAACACATAAACCCGTTTGAAAATTTTGAAACCCACATAAACTTTAAAATCAAATTCGTGCTTCCATGCTATACCAAGCCAAAAAAAGCACACACACACACACACACTATCATTAGATTCCTAGCATCAAAATTAGGTTAGTAATATACCTCTTGGTGCTCAAAGGTACCTCTATGAAAATTTGAAAATTTAAACTCAAGCTTTCTTTCTCTAACTTCTCTCACTTCTCACTCTCTTTCTTTCCATATTTGTTTTTGGCATCCTATAGTTCTAGAGATGATTAATCACCTCCTAAGATACTTGGTGGAGAGCATGTAGCTATGTCAACTTCACCTGCCACCTAGAAGAAGCTTGAAGCTGTAAAGGGTCATTTTTGTAATTCTAGTAGTTTTTGGCTATTTTTCAAAAATTAATTAAAAATTTTTTTAAAAAAATTACAAAATAAATCACTATAAAATTATCAATAAAATTTTTAGGACCCAAATTGGCTTCCGATTGAATCCGCGAGTGTCATCCTCACACCCCTAACTCGTCGGTACGTAGTAACCCTATTTCATCCGGATGTATGTTCCAGCTCATTTCCTCTCCACCAATCATACCCTTACACATCTCTAGAACCTTCAAGCGCACCCTTCATATCTATGAATTCATGGTCTGGCTCTCCAGACTTTGAACCCTTAACCCCTTATGCACTCTCTTCACTTCAATTCTTGATTATCAAACTTCGGGTAATTACATTTTCCTGCCATTTAACGAGCTAGGTTCTTTTTTATTTGGGATATCCTTATCTTTTTTAACCTGTCGATTAAGGTGCATTGCTTGGCCTGGTTTCTCGAAGATGAGCTTACTCGAGGTTAAAAACTACTATACATTGTGAAACTTTTTAAAGGAAATTGATTAACCCTAATTAGTGTGTAAATTAAAATGATTAAGTAATCAATTTTGAAAGATAAAATAACTAAACATTTTAAATTATATTTTGTGCGTAAATTAAATTTTTAAATAGTTTATGTTTAAATTACAATGTCAAATGCAGAAATACCAGAAAATACACAGCAATGTTGCAAGGCTTGAAACTACGAAGGACTAAAATTCAATAAAGAAACATGGACCAATCAGAAGGCGACACTTGGCAAGACCAGAGCACGACACCACCTTTAGGAAGGTGGAGGTAGGGATTAGGACCCCCCTTGGCCGTGAGTTTCTCCCTCCTCTCTATAAATAGGGGCCTTTTCTTCATTATCTCCATACTTTATTCCAAGACCAACTCCTCCCTTCCAAAAATCAGCCGGCCACAAGAGCTTCAAAGAGAGAAATCCTTGGGGAAAAAGAGAGAAAGAAAAAAAAAGAGATAGTTGTAATTCGGTTCGTGATACACTTTTACCGTTACTCTGTATTTCTAAATTTCTATCTTTCTATTCGAATAGTTGAACTACCGTCACTTTTGTATCTTAAATGATAATAATAGTGGTTGTGTTTCAATTGTTCCTTGTGAATTTTTTTTTATTTTTAGTTGTAATGAAAACTATCCGCACTCCTTGCTTGTCTGTAGCAATGAAGCATGAGTAGTCTTTCATACCCTTCAAAATAGGGTAAACTTATGTATAATATTGGTTAGATTATGAAAATATTGATGTTTTATTCATATGTTTATTTATATATGTATTATATGCTTAATGCATGATACAGTGATGTACATAATTTTGGTAATGTGCTTGAAATTATGTCATCAATGTATCATAAGACCCGCTAGTTAAAGATCCACGGTGTTCCTACAGGTATGGCTTGTCCTCCACCGGAACGCTGAGAATTTTTTACTGATGTGTGGTACAAACCTAAATGATCCTCAAGGGTTATTAGGGTTGTTTAATTATTATATCTAACTATATTGCCAGTCTAACAACCACGGTGTTCCTACCGGCATGACTTGTCCTCCACCGGAATGCTGAGGATGTTTAACTGGTAAATATATATATATTACAGATGACATGTTAAGTAATTCAAGTATTCGTCATGAATGTCTTGCCCTTCAGGTTCACTTGAATTAGTTAATTGACACATCTATAACCAGCTTTCCTAAGAAGTGGTTGTGTTATGCTATATTATCACCAGTTAACCTAAGAAGTGGCTGTGTTATGGTTTATTATATATGCACTTACAATCATGAGATCAAGTGAATAACTCAAGTATTCCTCATGAATGACTTGTCCTTCTGGTTTGCTTGGGTTAATCAATTGACATGGATATAACCAGCTTTCCTAAGAAGTTGCTGAGTTATGATTTCTTACCACCAGTTAGCCCAAGAAGCGGCCGTGTTATAGTTTATATACATCAGACCTGCCGATTGACGCTCCAGTAAAATGGAAGTTAATTGTTGTAAGGTAGCATTTTCAGTAATCAACCAATATGAAGCATATGGATCCCTAAACTGAAGGGTATTTTTTAGATTCCTATCATCAATATGCTTTACTTATGCACTTTATTGTCTCCGCACTTCATTTTCGCATTTTATTTAAATTGAACTAGTTATCAATCCAAGCTCACAACACAAGCTATCAAACAATACACTACTTCAAACAATAACTTTACTACTTTTATTTATTTTATTGTCTAAATTACTAAACTCTTCATGTGATCGATACTTAGACTTAAAACAAAAAAAAACTACAATTTGACCACTTATCATTGGGTGTATAATATAATATAATTCAGACACACTAAAAAGTGCGAATCAGAAATGACATTTTATTGAACTTCCTCCGATATAACAAAGTTTACACTAACTTGCTATCTATGGGGAAAAAAACCTTTAAAAAAGAGGTGGACTATTTTCCTTATTGAGATTTACACAAATTGATTCCTACAAATAATACTTCTTTAGATATTCTGCATTCCAAGCGTGTGTAAGTTGCATTCCAACCATTCAGTTGACCTGATAGGGATCTTACTAGTTTGGCCCCAACTTTCCTTGTTGGGATCTCTGGATGTAGGAGTTACTTTCCTCAATACTAGTTCTTGTAGGGAGAATTCTTGAATCTTACTCGTCTTGTAGTACTTCGTAGTTTGACTCTGGTAGGTAGCCACCTAGATCTAGGATCATTGTTTTAAAACTTGGCCCAAAAATCAACCTAGCAAAGAGACTGGGTCAATGGGTCACTAGTTCAACCGGTAGGTCACTAGTTAGATTGGTAACTCAAAATGAAGCACATGAGCATAGCATATGGACTAAAATAAAAACTCAAAATATATTACTCAACCATTTCCTTGTTGAAATTCACTTAAAAATACAAATCCTATTACTATTATCAAATAACTAATCTACAACTAAATTATATATAATGAACAACAAGAATCCTCAAATTAATCTAATTACCGCAATAAACAAGTCACAAGTTCACAATCGTTAACAAACATAAAATGCACAAATGAAAAGTACAATGCCACAATTCATAAGTTACAACAATATCCCAAATATGAAATAATAATGTTCATAAAATTAAAAGCCCATCATAGAAGTGACACAATAGATGTATTCATTCTTTTTCCCAATGAGCACTATACTGTGCAGTGTACAAATCAAATTAGTAGATTAGGGCATATAGCTCTATACTGTGTTGTGTACATGTTACTATTAGAGAGTAGAGAGATCGAGACCAACAAAGACAATTACAGGGAGAGAGACTGAGAATGAGAGAGAGAGAGAGAGAGTAATGTACCTACTGTCATTGGTTGTCGATGGCTCGATGTTTCAATGGAGTGGATCTTTGAAGTAGCCTTCGGGCTTTGTCCTTTGCTTACTCACAATAGCATAGACAGAGAATACATATTGAGAGAAACTCAAAGCAATAGAGAGAGATACTGGTAATCAATCCCTGCAAAGGGAAGATGCAGAGCTTAGTCATTACGTTTTTTGTTTGACTTGATGAATAGGCCAAATGAGTGAGACTGTCTGTAACGCCCCAAAATCCACCCTGGAAAGCATTATTATCTCAAACCATTCACATCATAAGAGCAACTAATAATTTTCATAAGTAAACAAATATTCAATTCATCATACATAATATCTAAAGTGTCGTCCAAAAGAGTATGTCAAACTATGGTCATTACATTCAAAGAGAGAGTACTTTATATCACAGCGGAATAAACAAAATATCATTCATACATTATCTCAAAAAGTCATCCCCTAGTCTAGAACACAAAGAGAGTAACCCTAAACATTTCTCTCTGGATCCATGATCCCATCTATTTGCGCTTCTCAATTTACCTGCTCGTCAACTCCGAGCTCTTCCTCTAAACCGAAATCTGGGAATAAATATTATTTGTAGGGGGTGAGTACTAAGCTCTGTAGCAACAATCTCCCAAACTCGAACAAGTTTAGAAACATATAAAATCGTACGGTCTCACTTTCCAAAATATTGTATATAACTTTGAAAGAAAACAGTGACATTTAAACAAATCTTAAGTTAACGCAATAGCAATAAATTTAATGAAGAGTAAAACCAATTTCCCCATAATAAGCCATTTTCAATCATAAACCATTTCCAACAAGTTCTGGTGGAATCTCATACTTCCAACAAATTCTTGTGGAAACCATTTACCATTAGCCATAATAAAACATTTTTCACTAAGATAAACAATAACACATAATAGGTATTCATATCCCACAATATGTATCCATATCCTATAATATGTATCCATAGCCCACGATATGTATCCATACCCATACTTGTATGAGGGTTGATTTCTATTTTCATGTATGTTAGTTATTTCCTATGAATCTGCATGACGATTCTACCTCGTTCACCCATCACAATCATTCCCCATAGGGCCAAATCACAAATACTTTAGAAAGGGCGTATATCGTCTCTGACGACATTGACAAAATCCTTCTAATTCAAATTCTCCCTAAGTGTGCTTTCACTCTGGAGTGCTTCCAATTTTTACAACATACTTTGTTACCTCGACTAACATTTTTATTTCTAATCTTACAATCCACATAATTCATACATATATCATTATATATATTAGCAGTTCAATAGCATAATTACGTTACTAGATAACGATAAGAATATAGGGGTTTACAATTCACCCCCTTAAAGAAAGTTTCGTCCTCAAAACTTACCTTTAGTAGAGAAAAAATAGGGTACTTCTTTTGCATCTCCATCTCTGGTTCCCAGGTAGCTTCCTCCACCCCATGATGTTGCCTTAAGACTTTCACTAGGTGGATGACTTTATTGCGAAGCACCTTCTCCTTGGTATCAAGAATCTTCACTGATTGTTCTTCATAATTGCTCCATCTTGAACTTCAACATCCTCCAAGTTCACGACATGGGTTGTATCCGATTGATACTTCCTTAACAAGGACACATGGAACACGTCATGTACTGCTGACAACTGGGTTGGTAACTAAAGTTGATAGGCAACTTTGCCCACCGCTTTGATAACTTGAAATGGTCTGATGTACCTTAGAGCTAACTTTCCCTTTTTGTCAAACCTCAACACTCCCTTCTTGGGTGACACTTTGAGAAACAAATAGTCCCCCTCTTGGAATTTCAATAGTCTTCGTCTTCTATCAGCATAGCTTTTCTGTCTACTTTGTGTCGTGCGTCGTCTTTCTCGGATAAGTTGAATTTTCTCCGTAGTCTCCCCAACAATTTCTGGCCCAAACAAGCTACTCTCTCCAACTTCTAGCCAACAAGTGAGTGACCTATATGGTCTCCCATACAACGCCTCATAAGGTGCCATTTCAATACTTGTCTGATAGCTGTTGTTGTAGTAAAATTCTACCAATAGAAGATGTTCACTCCAACTTCCTTTGAAGTTCAACACACAAGCTCGTAACATGCCCTCCAAAACTTGTATCACCCTTTCGGATTGGCCTTCTGTCTGAGGATGAAAGGCGGTGCTAAAGTGTAACTCTATCCCCATAGCTCATTGTAAACTTTGTCAAAATTGCGCCACAAAACGAGAATCACGATCTGACACAATAGAGAGTGGAACCACATGTAATCTAACAATCTCACGGATGTACAACTTGCTCAAGGTCTCTATAGTGTCAGTGGTCTTCATCCTCAAGAAATGAGCAGACTTGGTGAGTCTATCTACAACGACCCATACGATTAGGCCTGTCAAAATTCAACACAACACGGTTAACCGACACGAATCGACACTGATTAAACGAGTTTGGGTGAGACCTTAACGGATAAACGTGTTAAACGGGTTAACACGTTTAATAAACGGGTCGTATTCAGGTGAAACATGTCAACTTGTTTATCACCCGTTTAAATAAAATTAATATAATAATATATTAATAATTATTTTTAAAAATTAACCAATTTTTTTTAAATGATAGCTAGCCAGTAACCACACAAGAAATATATAAACTTATTTTTTCGTAAACCTAATCTAATGCCATGATTCATTCCATCTACAGGTTGAAGCCGCTGTCACTTGTACGCCTCCTGCCCTCCACTCTTCTGCTGTTCCTCTCTTTTTCTTTCTTTCTTTCTCTCTTTTTTTTCTCTCTCTTTCATAGTGAGCTGCGAACAGCAGTTGCGAGCTACGAGATCAAGCAGGTATTATATTTAGATCGAGCGAGCCGCGAGATTGAGTAAGACTTCGAGCAGATCTTTGTTAGATCTATAAATATTCTTTGTTATTTGTTAGATCTATAAATATTATTTGTTATTCTGTATTAGATACTTAGATCTGTAAATATTCTTTGTTATTTGTTGGGTGAGAAATGTAAACTTGATTTCATTTGTTGAGAGATGATGGGTTTAACTGAAATAAAAGAATTGAAGCCTTCTGGTCTATTCCTAAGGGATATGTGTAGGGTTCTGGGTAGATTTTGTAGGTCAGATCTGGTTTAAACACAAAGGGGATTTGGGTAAGATGGGTTTCTGTTGTTGAGATCTAGTTGAGGATGATGAGCGAAAGGAGTAGTTTGCGTTGGAGCCACACAGTAATGACAGAAGATCTAAACAGTAATTACAAAAGAGTATACACGTGGGCTTGAATGTAAATTTCTGAAATAACAAGGAATGGACTAGTATATTTTGACTAAACTTCGAGGCATCTTAGTGCAGTGCAATTGTACTCTAAAAAATAAGGAAACTTGATTTGTATTCTAGCTCTTAATTGATATTACACTAACATCCCTTCATTATTATTTCTATTTAATTATTAATGTTATATAATATTTCATTTTAATTTGTGTAGGGCATGAAAATTTGGTTGTTGAAATTGTCCGTTGTCATAGAGGTGAATAATTGATATCTTTCACGGAATTTTGCAAATGATGGAATTTGTGGTTGTTTGAGATTGTAGTTTGTAATAAGATTGTTATTTTCGATTGTATTTAAGATTTGTAATATGGTTGTTAGTAAAATTAGGATATTTTGGATTGTACTTTATAATATGGTGCGGTATGATATCTATAAATATCACATTTATTTGTATTAGTTTGTTAGTTTTATAAAGTTACATAACATTTTTAAATAAACAAGTAAATAGTTAAATAAATAGGTAAATGGGTTAAACGGGTGGTAAACAGGTAAATGGGTCAAACGAGCAGTTTATCGTGTTAACCCAACCCAACCTAATTCAACTTGACTGTTTAAAATTAGACGTATTAAACGAGTTGTGTCGTGTTACCGGTTTATTAAACGGTTCATGTTCGTGTTTTGTTTTTTTACCTGTTTATTAAACGTGTCGTATACGGGTTGACATGTTTTTCACCCGTCACCTGTTTAACCCGACACGTTTGACACCCCTACATACGACATTATGCCCTCGTGAAGTCCGTGGAAAGCCAGACACAAAGTCCATGGTGGTGTGATCCCACTTCCACTTTGGGATAGGCAAGGATTGTATTACTCCTCTGGGTTTTTGATGTTCCACCTTCACCTGCTGACACACCGCACACTTGGCGACATACTTAGCCACGTCTTGTTTTGTTCCTTTCCACCAATAGTGACGCTTCATGTCTCTATACATCTTGGTACCACCCAGATGTATGGAAAATTTTGAGTGATGGCACTCACTCAGCACCTCTTCCTTCACTTGGTCATCGTTTGGCACACATATTCTCCCACAAAATCGTAACTCATCATCATGTATAGACCAGTTCTCAAAAACCTCATTCCTTTCCAATTTACTTCGAATAGCTTGCAACTCTGTATCTAATCGTTGCAACTCCACAATCCTTTGTCAGAGAATTGGTTGAGCTACAAGATTAAATAAGCATGGTCGAGTATTTTGTCTATCCACCCGTAGATCAAATTCTTCCAAAACATCAATCATCTTTAACCTATTCACCACAAGTACATTGATTTCACCCCAAGACTTCCTGCTAAGTGCATCTGTTACTACATTAACCTTTCCTAGATCGTAGTTGAGTGTAAAATCATAGTCTTTGAGATATTCAATCCACCTTCTTTGTCGAAGATTCAAGTCTTTCTGTGTTCTTATGATCAGAAAACGCTTGAAACTTTTCTCCATATAGGTAACACCTCCACAACTTAAGAGAAAAAACCACAGCCGCAAGCTCCAAGTCGTGAGTGGGATAGTTCTGCTTATAAATCTTTAGTTGTCTCGAGCCATAAGCAACTACCTTCCCTTCCTGCATTAGCACACATTCCAATCCTCATAACGAGGCATCGGTGTAAACATCGTATCCTTCCCCACTGCTCGAAATAATGAGGACATGAGCGGTTGTCAACCTTTTCTTTAAGGTGCGAAAGGCTAGTTCACACTCTTGAGTCCACACGAATCTTTCCCCCTTCTTCGTAAGGCGAGTCATTGACATCGCTTGCTTCGAGAACCCTTCCACAAATCTCCGGTAGTAGCCTACTAAACCCAGGAAATTACGTACCTCGATTACATTCTTCGGTGTTCTTCGGTGGTTCCCATTTCATTACGGCTTCAATCTTTGTGAGTCAACAGCTACACCCTGTTCTGACACCGCATGGCCTAAAAATTTCACTTGCTTCATCCAAAACTCGCATTTGCTTATCTTAGCATACAACTTATGCTCTCTTAGGGTCTGAAGCACTAACGAAAGATGGTGTTCATGTTTCCCTTGTGTCTGTAAATAGATTAATATGTCATTAATAAACACAATAACAAATTGATCTAGATACGACCGAAATACCTTGTGCATCAAATCCATGAAGGCTACTGAAGCATTAATCAATCCGAACGGCATGACCGTTTATTCGAAATGAACATATTGGGCACGAAAATTTGTCTTAGGAACATCCTCCTCCTTGATCCGCAGTTGATGGTATCACGTGCGAAGATCAATCTTAGAGTAATACTTAGAACCCCTCAGCTGATCGAATAAATCATCAATTCGTGGCAATGGATATTTATTCTTCACTGTAACCTGATTCAACCTTCGGTAGTCCGTGCATAACCTAAGTGTTTCATCATGCTTCTTCACAAAGAGAACCGAAGCTCCCTAAGGTGAAGTGCTTAAATGGATAAACCTAATAGTCAACAACTAATCTAACTGCTTCCTTAGCTCCTTTAACTCCAAAGGTGCCATTCTATAGGGAACAATGGAAATGGGTTCGGTTCCCAGATATAAATCAATCCGAAACTCAATCTCCCTCTTTGGAGGTAACTCGGGTAATTCATCTGGGACGACATCTAGAAAATCTGACACTATCAACACCACACCCGAATGGGATTTATCCCGATCATCTCCCATTTAACTAGCTAAGAAACTCAGATTGTTCCCCGCCTTAGCTTTCAAGAATTTATTTCCCGTAGTGAAAAATGGATGAGAAGAATTTTGATCCTTCATGAAACTAAAAACTACCCCCTCCCGGTAATTGAAATGAAATCCGTTTGCTGAAATAATCCATTACCGTATGAAAAGTGGACAACAAGTCCATCCTAAAGATTATGTCATAACCCTTCATGTCTAATGCTACCAAATCTACAATCAATTCATGCTCTCCTATTCGAAGCATACAACATCGACACACCCTTCTAGTATTCAACCTTTCTCCCGTAGGCAAGTTAATACTCAAAGCGTGTTCTAGATTCTCAAGTTCTAATCCCAACTCAATAGCATATTTAGTGCATGAGAAGGAATGAGTAGCACCAAGATCAAATAAAATACGTGCCCAAGAATTATAAAAGGACAATACCTTCTACCACTGCATTGGGAAAGTCTTCCTCCGGTTGCGTCAAAGCGAAAACTCTTCCTGGAGTGGTACCGTCTGAGGTTACAGCTGCTAACAGTCTCTGTTGTAGTGGCTTATTGGCATTTACTTGTCCTACTGCTTGATTGGTCATTGGTGGAAGCGCTGGACAGTTATTTTTGAAGTGTCCAAACCCTCTACAAGCGAAACATTGACGCGAGTCACTGCCTGCTCTATTATGAGTAACCCCAATCCCTCGAACGACATGATTCCTTTGCCCCGAAGTTTGGTCAGGTCGTCGATACGGAGTTGCCCTTTGTGTGACTCCACTGCTGCTAGCAGCAGTGCTAATCAGACCTCCCCTTGCGAAGTTCTACTGTCGCTGGTTGTCCTCGGTGTCTCTCTCTACCAATGCGGCTCTGTCAATAAAATCCCCATAGTCTCAGATCTTGTAAGCCACAAGCTTCTCCTTGATGGAAGGCCTCAAGCGCTGCTCAAAATGTTTAGCCCTACTGGCCTCAGTAGAGAGGAATTCCGTGGCATAACGGGATAGCTCATCAAACTTCCTCTCATAATTCGTCACCGTCATGCTATCTTGTCTCAGAGCTAGGAAATTTGCACTCATTTTACCCCTAACAGATTTAGGAAAATACTTTTCTTGGAAGACCTGATCAAATTCCTCCCAAGTAAAAGCATCGGTGTTCCTCCTCCTTTTCACTGAATCCCACCAATGATTTGCCTCCCCTTCTAGTAGATATGTAACCATGCCGACCCGTAGATCCTCGGCAACTCCCATGTTGTCACACATCTTCTTCACTCGGCGAATCCACCTATCCTCCTCCAAAGGGTGAGAGCTTCCTTGGAAAATAGGTGGGCGTTGTCTCAAGAATTCTCTAAGAACAATCATCCTCTTATTATCGTCTCCTTTGCCCGGTACAGAAGCTAAGGGTTGAAACCCCTCATTGTGGTGATTGTTGTTTTCATTTTGCTGTTTTACCAGAGTAGTTAGCTCCCGTAGGCATTGATAAATGTCATTCATCGCATCGGGATGAGGTGGTGGTGGTTGTGCTTGACCTCCACGCCCACGTCCACGTCCACATCTACCGTCCATCCGGCACATCAATTATAATAAGTTTCATTGATGTACTAGACATAGTTAGGATGTCTTGATTTAAGCTTAAGGCTTGTATAAGCCTTAAGTCACAATTCATTTGACCTAGTCCTATTTCTCTAGTGGCAATCCATAACTTATAGCTCCCATGTAAGAACTAAAGCTTAAGCTCTAATACCAAACATGTAACGCCCCAAAATCCACCTCGGATGACATTATTATCTCAAACCATTCACATCATGAGAGCAACCAATAATTTTCATAAGTAAACAAATATTCAATTCATCATACATAATATCTAAAGTGTCGTCCAAAAAAGTATGCCAAACTATGGCCATTACATTCAAAGAGAGAGTACTTTACATCGCAGCGGAATAAAAAAAATATCATTCGTACATTATCTCCAAAAGGCATCCCCTATTCTAGGACGCAAAATCTTAGAATAAATATTATTTGTAGGGGCTGAGCACTAAGCTCTGTAGCAACAATCTCCCAAACTCGTATATAGTTTTGAAAGAAAATAGTGACATTTAAACAAATCTCAATTTAACGCACTAGCAATAAATTGAATGAAGAGTAAACCAATTTCCACATAATAAGCCATTTTCAATCATAAACCATTTCCAACAAGTTCTGGTGGAATCCCATACTTCCAACAAATTCTTGTGGAAATCATTTATCATTAGCCACAATAAAACATTTTCCACTAAGATAAACAATAACACATAATATGTATTCATATCCCACAATATGTATCCATATTCCATAATATGTATCCATATCCCATGATATGTATCCATACCCATACTTGTATGATGATTGCTTTCCATTGTCATGTATGTTAGTTACTTCCCATGAATCTACACGACGATTCTACCTCGTTCACCCATCACAATTATTCCCTGTAGGGCCAAATTACAAATACTTTAGGAATGGCGTATACCGTTTCTCACGGCATTGACGAAATCCTTCCCATTCAAATTCTCCCTAAGTGTGCTTTTACTCCGGAATGCTTCCAACTTCTACAACATACTTTATTACCTCGACTAACATTTTTATTTCTAATCTTACAATCCACGTAATTCATACATACATCATTATATTTATTAGCAGTTCAATAGCATAATTACGTTACTAGATAACGATAAGAATATGAGGGTTTACACTATCGATGTCAACCTTTTATACAAATTTAATTAAAACACTTTTGAGAGAAAAACTCATATTATACCTATAGATTCTTCACAAACTCATAACTTGGTGTTGAAAATCTTGATGGCTTGGATCAAACCCATTATTGTGTGCATATTGGGAATCTTTGGCATGCCCATGATTGTTGGAGGCCTAAATGAACCATGCGGTGGGGAGTTCAAGTGAAGCTAAACAAGACATCTATGGAGGGCCTTTTGTGGAGTGATCCACTAAGGAAAGGATCATTCAATCACGGTATTGGTTGAAGTATAAGACTCGAGTACTTATCGATTAACTTTAAAAGTAGTGGATTAGGCTTTGGTGAACCACAAGTGGTTCCCCGC
>CM042198.1:8095620-8115096 GCA_023539305.1 Ilex asprella
GGGACACGTGGCTTAATGAGAGCCAAGCATTGGAGAGAATAAAAAACGGGGAAAATCAGATTTTTCCCCCATTTGTTGCTGGTTGTTTTTTAGAAAAGAGACAAGGAGAAAGAATAGAGAGAAAATCAAGAGATCTCCAAGCTTCTCCTTGCAATCTAGGGCGATCCGTCCTTCGGATTACTTTGGGCCAAAACCAAAGTTGTTCTATGCGACGAGAGCTGCGAGTACGTACCAACGATCATGAGTTTCGCCAAAGTCTCAAGATCGGGATTTTGGAGATTAAGGTTTTGAAGCTTAAGTTTGGTGATTTGGAACTTCTACTACATGTATTACGCTTTAAGAGGTGGGGTTCCTTTCCTAACTAGGTTTATTTTCAACCTAAGATTGAAATATGAAATGAGTAGGGTGTTGGAGATGTAATCTCATGTATGACACATACCTAGTGTAGTTGAAATGTGAAAAATGGGTATGAGAATGGGTTAAAATCAGTTCTTACATGAATTGAGTTTTTTGTGAAATTGTTTATTTGGAATTTTAAAATGAATGTGTTGTTTGGGCATGGTATGTGTTTACATAATCTTGTGTCTTATAGTTGTTTGTTAAAATGCCTATGATTGACTATGTTATTTGAATGAAAATGATATAACATGCTTGTGAAGATTTTGGAATCTAGTTATATGCTTTATGATATAAATACATTGAGAAATTGGAAATGTTGATAAACATTGAAATTGTTCATAATTTGCTCACGACTTGTTGAACATGATGTTGTAATTGCAATGGAAAACTTGATTGCATAGTGATACGAAAGGTAATTATTCATTACATTTGCATATGCATGAGTAGCATCACATCTGTGGGCAGTTGACATGAGTGTGGGTGTGTGTGCATGGTTTTGATCAAACACCATTCTTGGTGGGTTGATATGTGGACTTGGGAAAGTTGGACCTAGGTTCGACTGAGTCTCATGGGTTGCATTGAAAGCAAGGGTTTGGGTTAGCAAGAAGAGCTAGATTCTCCCTCGGGTGTAAGATCCGATAGTTTTGGATACGCACTCCATTGGTATTGAGTTTATAAAGTGTGTCGGCATACGTGAAGCCGTTGATGGAAGTTCATAGATGTCGTGTCGGTTGGGTACCCATTAGTGAAAGTCCACAAAAACCCACTCCAAGAAATAGCCGAGATTTTGTAAAATAATCATTGGATGTTCAACATCAATGGCGGGAGCTTGGAATGTTCGAATACATACGCATGGCATTGAATGTAATATGAGAGCCGATGGAGGGCTCGGGTTGCATTGCCTGTGTGAGTATGACCTCATGACATAGCATGACATTATGGAAATCCATTTATGAGTTTCATATTCTTGAATGGATGTTTGATTGATTGTTGAATTGTATGTGAACATTTCATATGCATCTGAGTTGGGGAGTTGCCTCTTTAGGAGACACCCTATTGAGGTGGATCACCCTTTACGGGAACAACATTTTAGGTACGGATAGCCCTCACATGGTTGTCTTGAGATCATAAAACACTAAGTAGGCATATTATATTCTTGCTTACTTGCCTAGATTACCTTCAAGAAATCTATCGTTATTACTAGTCAGTTTTGAATGGATTCTTAAAAATAAGGTGGCTCAATTGGACGACCACCACTCTTTGATGAATCAAACTTTGCTTATTGGAAAGATTGTAGAGCATTTCTTAAATTCATTGATGAGAGAGTGTGGTTGACTATCCAAGAGAGTTGGAGTCCTTCCACTATCACCGCACAAGTTGAAGGTGGTGCAGCGATGGTTGAAATAAAATCCCCAAAGATATGGACTAAGTGAGAATGAGTCCACAGGGTGCAAATCTAAAGGCTTGAATGCGATATTCAATGTCGTGGCACCAAATTAGTTCCAAAGAATCGCAAAGTGTGAGACTTCAAAGGAAGCATGGGATATTCTTGTGATTTCACACGAAGGAATTAGAAAGGTCAAGATGCCTCATCTCAAAAGGTACACCTCATAATTTGAGATGTTGAGGATGCAAGAGGAAAAAGCCTTTGGTGAAATTTATGCCAAGTTATGTGATATTGTTAATTCTTCCTTTGTATTAGGTACCAAAATCGACGATGCAACTGTTAAGTGACAATTCTTGAGATCTCTACTAGAGAGATTCCATGCTAAAATGACCTCGCTTGAGACGAGTGTCAATGATGAGAGCACAATATTGCACATTATAGGTCTCATGTCATCCATCTTAGTTGTGCTAGTTATTTAATTCCTTTGTTTTAGTTAAGTTTTACATTTTATGGAGAACATTGGTGTTTGCATGTGAACAAATGTAGAATAAAGGTTTTGAATACTATTTCATGACATCGAGGACTTTGAGGATGAGCTAAGAGGTTTAGAAGTCAAGCCAAGGCCATTGTGAACATAATTGAAGAAAAGACCCTTTCTATCGGTAGGTCTTCTTCCAGTTCAGCTAGTGAGAGAAATTGGTTCTACTCGTAGAAGTTCATTCCTACTGATAGAAGTAAAATAGATAGTCGTTCTACCAGTAGGTTGGAAACAAAAAAGCGTTCTACCAGTAGAAGAGAAGGCCAAATACTTGATCATTTTTCCTACCCTCTAACACGAACCCGATTGTGTGTATTAATGGCTTATAGAGATCAGTGAATGTCACTCTCCCTCGAATTCAATGAAATAAGTGGGAAATTTTTTATAGATGAACAAAAACATGTGTGTGCGCAAAAGTGCTCCCCAAGCGTAGAGAGACTTGCAATTTCGTGTTTTACTTGGAATTATTATTCCAATGTCGTCTCCTCAGAGAAGGCGAGGCCAGGTGTTTTTGAAGAGTGATTTATGAAAAAATAAAAATTGAAAAATCTTTTGATTTGAAATTTGGTGAGTTGTGAGTTAAGAAATATGCAAGAAAGCAAGGGTGGCAAATCCATAGAGGTCATTCCAATGAGAATGCCAAATCTAATCATTTCATTCAACCAACGGTATCTCGGTGTTCGATTGATTCGTATGAAGTGAGGGACTAATGTAGTTGTGTTGGGTAAGAACATACCCCTGACAAGTCTATGGTATATCAAAAGCCTACAACCATGTCTGAACTCAACCTAGTTAAACCAAACACTTTACACTACGAGGAAGAATGGTAGAGAGTCGATTTCACATACCCAAGAGGAAAAATTTCTTGGATTAGCCAACTAAAAGTTTAGTTATGCATGATAAAATCAAGAACAAACATGAAGTATAGAAACATGGTAGTGGATGAACCATGGACTTGTATTAATGTGAAAGAAGGTTTAAACTACAAGAAAAAAATCATTCATACCCAAATGCAAGGCTTGAAGAGAAAAAAAACTCAAATGTGAAAATAAACTATAAGAAGCTTAGAACATCTTGATTACAACATTGAATAAAAGATATTAGAGTGCAAGAGGAAAATATTACAAGTAATATGGAGCTTACTACAATGAAAACGGTGAAAGAAAATGTAAAACCCAGCTTTCTCTCTCTCTAGAACTTCATCTTCTACCTTGGACCTTCTCTCTCTAAAACTTTGATGATATGAAAATGTATGTATGAGTTCCCTATTTTCTTCCATCCTCCTTTCCCTTAGAATGATTGAATTACTTGAAGTGATTAGAGAGATATTGTCCACAAAAGCTTCCAAAATCAGTCAAAGTATTGTACTCCTATACTTTTCCAACCACTCCACTCTTTACATTGGCCACCCACTCCCTTATGTTTAAAAGTTGAATGTAGGGGTTAGGATATTATCATGGAGTGTTAGAAATGTCAGAACATGGATTACGTGACAAAAGGTCGGCCCCCGTAGTTGGTGGATTCGTTTGGAGAAAGATTTGGATTTTCTGGGCATCTACTACCAGTTGCTTGTAAAGCTCCTACTGGTAGCTCATTTCTAGTAGGGTCTTTAACCGATAGCTCTATGCAGGGAGCTATCGGTAGCTCATTTTCAGTTTTCATAAATTTATCATAACTTTTAATCTCACCGTTCGATTAGGCTAAAATTTTGACAAAAGATAGCGGACATCCAGATCTATTACTTTCATGTTTTGTAATTTTTTTGGATTAGAAGTGGAGCATGGTCAAAAATTGAAAATACCGGGGGTAATAGTACCAAATTGTGTGGGTACCGGTACCAATATTCGAGTAAGCTTAGATACCGGTACCTATGATACTAGGTACTGGTACCTCCTTGATTTCTTTCACTTTTAAGTCTCCAAATCCTTATGCAATGTGTCCATCTTTTCACCACTCATCTATACTTAGTTGTAGGGTTTCGAAAGCCATCATTTACCCTATGATTACCTGCAACATCAAAATTTCCACATTATACACAAATTCGACTAACTCTAAGCAATTAAATGCAAAGTTGAGTCAAAATATATGTAATGAGTTTGTTAAATATGCTATATTACGCGCTCATCGCCAATCAGTTCGTGCAAAATAGTGAACAGTTGTTCTGGTAGGTCGTTTCTGCTTCCTATCGGTAGGTTCCTATAATTTTGTTGTGATGAAAGATTTGAAAAAGAAATCTACTGGGTTATTTTAAAGACCATGATTGGTGGATTAAAAGGATAAAAATCAACACAAGACCTCCTATAAATACCTAAGTTTGGCAAGGAGAAAGGCATCACTAAATTCATCATTAGAAGACTATTTTTAATCGTTTCTTTCTTCTCTCTTCTCTCTCTTAGGTCTAAAATTATAGTTTCCGCTTTAAAGAATTTTCCCCATTGTTCTACTACAAGCTTTGTTTAATTTTAAGTCTTTACTTCTTGCAACTCAATTATATTCAATTTATTCTTGTGAACGATTTACATTACTGTTATTCAATTTAAGGTATTTACTTTTCTTACAACAATTCAATTCTTCCTTTGTTTTAATTGATTTCGTTTTCAATTCCATTATGAGTGAGTAGTCCACTCCAATTTGATCGGATGAGGGAGTCTCATCTATGAATTAGGGATTTTGACTCAATTAGGGTTTTTCAATGACTGAGTATTTTTGGTTCTTTGAATGATTAAAATCAAAAACACTATCAATATGTATATCTTCTTGCTTACCCGTAGACAGTTAAGTTTGGCATGAGTAATCTTTGGCATCACTACAATCGAGGTAGGTTTAATTCTTTTAAAATCAAATCAATTGACTTAAATACATATTTATTATTTTCAATTGGGTGTTAAATGAATATTTTCCGTTTGAGTACGTTTGAGTATAATCTCGAATGAGTAATAGAAATCGAGTCATGATACTTGTTCATGGTGAGATGAACTTTATCGATTAACTGGTTTTTCTTTCAAGTGTTATTTCTTAGTTGCTAAATTTCCCAACCAATTCTCTCAAAATTCAGAGTTTTTATTTCTTTTTGCCTATTACCCTTTGAACCAATATTTCCCCTAAACTTATATGAATACCTCAATTCGCTTTGAATTATGCTTAAATAAGTTTTGTAAAGTTTCAATGATATCTCCCACAAGCATTTAACCAAATAAATTCTCTAAATAATAACTAACCAAATAGTTGGGTATATGCTCATGCATGAAAAGATCACAAACAGTAGTATGTCAAACTACAGACTCAACATGTTCATCAATTTTCCTTGAATTAACAATTAATCCCATTCATCATTGGCCATAATCAAATTAACAACTAAAGTTGTAATAAAACATGCAAACTAAATGCATACCTAATAATGCAAATGCAAACAAGGAAACACCCCAAACTTAAACTAAACATTGTCCTCAATGTATAAGTAGGAAAAAATTAAGACGAAGAACTTCCCTGAGACTTCACTATTCGGCATCATCGTCAGCGTCCTCATCGGTCGCTGAGTTGGGAGTGTATTCGGGAAACATAGGTGGGTTGTTCTTGGATCCTAGTAAGGCTTTGTGTGTGCTCCAACTTTACGTTCAATCCTTGGGACCTGCAAGCAATTGACATACCACTTAAAATGCACTAACTAACAACATTATTTCTTATAAAAAACTAAAATAAAATAAAACTTAGAAACTAAAATTTGGATTGCCTCCCAATTAGCGCTTGTTTTATAGTCTTCAGTCTGACTGCTTCCTATTTTATCTCGGGTCGACATGGGTAATTGAGGTCTTTTCATGATCAATGTCGCCGCCCCAATATTGCTTCAGTCTCTGCCGTTTACCTTGAAAGTTCTTTTCGAATTGACTTCCTTGACTTCAACCGTTCCATGTGGGAACACCTCCTCTTTATATAGCTTGTCATTCTCAAGAGGATCTGAAATATAACTTCCTATGAATACCCCATTCACTATATCTTCCCCCAAATCAGCTCGAAAATATTCTTTCGGTTCCTTTGGAAATTGCATAGTTGAAAATACATTGAATGTAACCTCTTGATCTTAGACTCACATAGTTAGCTCACCTTTTGTACATGGATAAGTGTTCTCCCTGTTGCTAAGAATGGTCACCCAAGAATAATAAGTATTTCTCTATATTCCTCACAATCTAAGACTACGAAATCAGCTCAAAAATGAACTTATCCACTTTAACTAGAACGTCCTCAACTATACCCCTGGGATAAGTGAGTGATCTATCTACAAGCTGCAATGTAACATTAGTCGACTTCGCTTCCTTAAAATCCAATTGCTGATAAATTGAGAGTGGCATCAAGTTGATACTAGCTCCTAAGTCACACAATATTTTTCCGAAAAACTGGTTGTCTATTGTGCATGGAATTGTAAAGCTACCCAGATCTTTAAGCTTTGGTGGTAGCTTCTTTTGAAGAATAGCACTGCACTCCTCCGTAAGTGCCACGGTCTCAAAATCGCCTAGTTTTCTTTTCTTTGACAAGATTTCCTTCAAAAATCTCACATAGTTAGGCATTTTCTCCAATGCTTCTGTGAAAGGGATATTTATTTGGAGCTTCTTAAACACTTTTATGAATTTAGAGAACTATGTATCCCACTTCTGTTTTTACAAACGTTGTGAAAATGGCACGGGAGGCACAATAGGCCTTAGATCACCTCCATTAGAACATGCAACTCAATCTTGTTCTTTCTTTTCATGATCCATAATCTTGCTATCTTTTATTTTTTTACCCTCAGTATCATCTCCATGCGATTGTTTTGGAGTTCCACCAACAACCTCAGGTAACTCTTTTCTGCATCATAATGTAATAACATTACAGTGCTCTTTACCTTCCCTCTTAGGATTGATCTATATATCACTAGGTAGAGTGCCTTGAGATCGAATGTTAATGTCATGAGCAAGCTAACCCATTAGTTTTTCAGGTTTCGAATTGATACTTCCATACTATTCATTCTTGTCTCATTCTGTGATATGCACCTAGAAAGCAGCTCCTCCAAATTCGACTTCTTTTTCTGTTGTGGTGGAGCTTGATTCTAAAAGTCTGGTGGGTATGATTGTGTTGAAGCAAAGGTTTGGGCTTGATTATTATTCCATAACATGTTCGGATGAGTCCTCCAACTAGGGTTATAATTGTTGAAATTATTGTCATATTGCTGTCTGTTGAAGTTACCAATGTATTGTACCGACTCTGAACAAATTGTACATTGATTGCTCGGATGGTTCCCGACACACAATTCACAACCAACTGTCATACTCTGAATAGGCTGCATTCCTAAAGCATTAACTTCTTTGTCAATGTAGCAACCTGTGCAGCCAATGCAGTAACTACACCAACTTCATAAATCACAGCTACCTTTGACTGATTGATCATTGCAAAGGGCCACTGATAATTGTTGGTAGACATCGTTTCCAAAAACTCATAAGCTTCGTCAAAATTTTTATCCATTAATGCCCCACTTGCAGATGCATCGATACTAGTCCGAGTAGCACAAAACAACCAGTTGTAGAATGTTTGAACTTGCAACCACTTAGGAATATTGTGGTGAGGGCATTTTCGGATTAAGTCTTTAAATCGCTCCAAAGATTCATACAAAGTCTCAGAATTATGCTATGCGATTGAAGTGATGTTGTTCCTCATCCTTGTAGTTTTAGCTGGTGGAAAGAATTTAGCTAAGAATTTTTGAGCTAAATCTATCCACGTAGTAATGGAACCCGGTGGCAATGAATGCAACCAACTCCTTGCCTTATCAGGAAGTGTGAAAGAGAAAAGTCAGAGTTTAATCGCATCTTCGGTAACCCCATTGTACTTGAACGTATCACAAATCTCCAGGAAACTCACCAAATGATCGGTTGGGTCATCGTTAGGCAAACCCCCAAACTGCACTGAATTTTGAATCATTTGGATGGTACTTGGCTTGAACTCAACACTATTTTCTTGAATTGTGGACCTTTGAATGCCCGATTTTATTTCCGTAAAAAGCGGCATAGCATAATCCCTTGGCGGTTTCTGTTCTTTTTCAGCCATAGTTTCTTGATTATTTACTTCTTGACGTTGTTTTCACAAGTTTCTGCACCTTCTCTCAATTTTGTCTTCATACGGTAATAGCTCTTGGCCTTTAGATCGTGTTAGCATACAAAATTCAAGAGTACTTGCAAAAAATTAAAACAAACAAATTAAATAAGTTTAAATTGATTGAAATTAATATTAAAATAATTACTAGAATAAGTCTCTGGCAACGGTGCTAAAAACTTGTTGTCCAAATTTGGTATTGACAATTTATGTGCAAGTATACAAGATCAACAAGTAATAAAGTGAAAAGTAGAGTATCGTTCCCACGGAGAATTATTGCAAATAACTTCCAAGTACTAACTTTATATCAATTCAATTTTTTTTAAAACAATTGGATTTAAACTATGAATAGACTAATTTAAAACTAAATCTAAATTTAATAATCAAGGAATGAATTTACCAGATAAAAGAATTTAAGATTACAACTTCCCCTAATGCTTTGTATAAATCTTCCCACTCCCTTTCTAGTTGATTAATCAAAATAAGTTGTTAACTAAGAACTCAAAATTATTTATCAAACTTCTTCCAATAGTTAGATAAAAATATCTCTTCCAAATAAATTTTTATATTCCTATAAAAAATAATTTGGAATAGATTCATTAAGTTCAAACTCTCATAAAAGTTACACACGCCATATAAGTATATTTCTATCTTATACATAAACTTAGCTATTCAATTCAAAGAAAAATTAACCAAACGCATGTCATCATATTCATATCTAAACCTAGAATTCATCTCCCAATTTCATCTAAGGAATCAAATTAATTGGTGGAGCACAAAATATGACAAACTACTTATATATGATCAATCAAAACTAAAAACAAGAGTAGATTAATTTAACTAAACATTATGTTCCATTGCAATCTTAATAAAAATTTAGTTCATAATGTAATTGAAAAACATCATAATCAAATTAAACAACATCTTAGAAAATCAAGAACTAAAAGTAAGAAAAAAAAATGAAAACTTAGTTGCAATTTTCAATTCCTCTTTAGCCTTCAAGCCCGATTTTCTTCGTGTCGCTTCCTTCGATTCTTGTCTTCAATTTTCTATCAATCCTTGGTTTTCCAATGATAGCAGCCCCTAAATCAGTCTATCCATTTTCTAACTCAAACCCTAGCATATATGTAGCCTTAGAGTTCAATTTAGGATAAAAAACAAGTCATAATTTGCGTTCCAGAGCCAACACAATCGCCTAGGCGCTCAAAATCAGCGCAGGGACGCTGAGTTACTGCTTTTCAAGCGCCTAGGCGCTGGCCCCTTTTAAGCCTAAAGCTTCCCTTGTTACTTAGTCTTCAAAAATCCAACACTAAGGCTGCAAATTGACCTTGTTTCCTTCCAAATGATATTGTTTCCTACCAAATGATGTTCCCTACAAAATAACATCAAAACACACAAAACAAATAAAAAGGAGCATAAAATATTTGAAAACTTGTAATTTCATCAAGCCGAAAATACT
The DNA here is from genome assembly GCA_023539305.1 of Ilex asprella. Classification (NCBI taxonomy): domain Eukaryota; kingdom Viridiplantae; phylum Streptophyta; class Magnoliopsida; order Aquifoliales; family Aquifoliaceae; genus Ilex; species Ilex asprella. The sequence goes on from CM042198.1 coordinate 8,105,521, forward strand.
CAATTCGTAGGTATAAAACTCACTCATCACCTTTATTAAAATTTACAAGCTCAAAACAATTTACATGGTAGATTACAAAATGCAATTTTATAGCCACATTCCGGCTCCTTCATCAACAAGGGCCAAAGTGAGGGTCGTCCACCAACTCTATTCCAATACATGAAATAAGTTCCCATAAAGGTGAGTCACGTTCAATAAGGTGTAGAGTCTAATCATAGTGGAAGGGTTTTTTGTCAACCTAACTGGTATATGTTCTTTGGAGCGTCTTTTGACAGGATCTTTGAGGAACTAAATGTTGATCTGTATACCTACAACGAAACCCTACAAGATAAAGATGCAGAATTTTAGAAAAAGGCTATGATGTCTGAGATGGAGTCTATGTACTCCAATCAGGTCTAGGCACTTGTAGAACCACCCAATGAGATAAAACACATTGGATGCAAGTGGGTCTATATAAGGAAGAGAGGATCATATGGTAAGGTGGAAACATTTAAGGCAAGACTTCTTACAAAATGGTTTACTTAGAAAGAGAAAATCAATTATGAGGAGACTTTTTCACTAGTAGCTATGATAAAATCGATCCGTATTCTTTTATCCATTGCGACTCATCTTGAATACGAGATTTGGAAAATGGACGCCAAGATACTATTCCTTAACGAGAATCTTGAAGACTGCTTCAATGTGGTATAACTAGATAAATTCGTAGCAAAAGGTCAAGACCATCTAGTGTGCAAGCTTAAGAGGTTCATTTATGAACTTACGTAGGCATCTAGGTCTTGGAACATTCGCTTTGATCAACTATAAAATCTTATGATTTTGATCAATGCTTGGAAGAGTCCTGTGTGTGTAAAAAGTGTGACAGAAACGTGGTGATATTCCTAATACTTACGTGGATGATATTCTTTCATTGGAAACATTGGGGGTGTTATCTTTTGTTAGGGTACGGTTATTCAAACAGTTCAATATGAAGAATTTGGGGGAAGATAGCCACATCCCTAGGATCAAGCTAATGTGAGATCACAAGATAAGACGTTAGGCTTATCTCATGCCACCTATATCGATACTATTCTAGCCCGTTTTAGCATGTAAAATTCCAAGAAGGGATTTCTTCCTTCTAGACATGGAGTTTCTCTGTCAAAGGAGTAGTGTCCTAGGACACCTAAAGAGATAGAGCATGAAGACGGTTTCTTATGCTTCAGTAGTGGGAATTCTCATGTATGTTATGCTTTGCACTAGATCAGACATCTATTTTGTCATTGGCATGGTTAGTAGTTATCAATCTAACCCTGGAAAGAACATTGGACTGTAGAAAAACATATTCTCAAGTACCTAAAAAGGATAAGAGATTATATGTTGATTTACTAGGCAGATAATCTAGTACCCCTCAGTTACACAAATTCTAATTTTTAGTCAAATAAATACTTCATGAAGTTTTTTTCAAGATATGTGTCTACTTTAGGAGGTGGAGTCATAAGTTGGAGGAGTATCAAGTAATCTTGCATTGATGCTTCCACCATGGAGCCCGAATATATGGCAGCCTCTAAGGCAGCCCAAAGAGGCAATTTGGCTCAAAAACTTCCTTATGGATTTAGAAAGTGTATCTTTAATAAGATCGGCTATTACACTTTATTGTGAAAATAGCGGAGTGGTTCTCAAAGGAGCCATGAACCTATAAGAAGGGGAAACACATTAAGTAAGTATCACGTTATACAAGACATCGTGAGAAGAGGTGATGTACTGGCGATCAAAATTGCATCAACAAACAACCTGATAAATCCCTTCACGAAGAGCTTACCGGCAAAGAATTTTGACAGTCACGTGGAGGGAATGAGAGTTAGATGCATGGCAACATGGTTTTGAGTATAAGTGGGAGATTTGATGGGGTTATATACTAAAACATTATTTTTTTGTTGTGAAACTTAGTATATTATTTAATAAAAGTTCTTCATTTTCTATTAAGAATTTATATGGGTAAAATTTTTGCATTATATTAAATATATGGTATGCATGTTTTTTTATATTATATTATAGATAATCTGGTGTGTAGAGTTCGACTTACACACAGAATGTCAAATTATCATATACTTATATGTTAGGAGTAAAGATTCACAATCTTAGATGGAATTGGAAACACCATCAGTAGAATTGTATTGCAATTTTCTAGAATAGTTTGTGTTTGTCTATAGGAGACTGTTTGATGTATCAGATAGTTGAACTATTATACTATGGGCTTGTTTGGTAGGCGTATTATGAGGGAATTAAATATTGGATTGTAGTATTTTTTATTTAATCGGGTCTAATACTTTGTTTGGTAAGCAAATTTGATACCGTATTAATTTTAAAAATGTATACTAATCGTATACTTATCATATATTTTTTATACAATAGACCTGTATTATTAAGGTTTTTTAATACCACCAAGAGATGTGGTATTATAATCCACTTATATTGTCTATTACCAAACACTAAATAAAATTACGTATTATTCTAATATCATATTTAATCTTGTCCTTAATACATCTAATTGTATTAGACTGTATTATTTTATTCAATCTATATATTTTTAATACGGCAACCAAACGAGCCCTATGTGTATTAGACATAATCATTATTGAGGTTATTTTCTTTTCACTGATGAAATAATAAAATAAATGTCTCATAGTTATTATGATTGCTTACTCTCTTAATCTTGAGATAGTTAACCGTTTTAAAGAATCCTATGAAATATAAATAATGAAAACATTATTGTGGTGGGGTATACGTAATAATTATTCAACTTTTTTTATTATTAAATTTTTTTAATTTTTTTTTAATAGACTACTATTATAAATTATTTTTAAATTGTGGCTAGTAGTGTCTCACTTACTAGGAACCATTTTCAACTATGGTCAGTAGTTCTCAAACTACTAGGAACCATTTTGTAATTGTGGCTAGTAGTCTTCTATCTACTAGAAACCGCTTTTTAGTTTGGCCAGTAGTCTTCAATCTACTAGGAGCCACTCTCTGGAATTTCATCGACTATCACTTAGAACATTTTATATTACACCCCCACATACAATTTTTTTTCCCGACATTGAATTTCACCGCACTTCATATACCTCCACATTTGGAATCCTTTCAGTATCAACCCCCACATTTATCATTTTTTTTTCAAAATTTTCTAATGTGAGCATATAGATGAACAACTGAATAACAATAAATTTCCCAACAATGTGTCCCCACATTTCAAAATTCTCAAAATCTGTAAATGCATAATTGTTTTTCCTTTTGCAATATTGCATCAGCACATATAAAATTTCAAGAAAGAAAATTGAATTTCATCTCAATTTGTATACACCCACAGTTCCGATTTGTATATTCCACAATTCTGAATTGTAAAAAATCATTGTATAGATCATGCATCTGAACAGTCAAAACCAAATAGTAGCTACGTTTGCATTATTCATATCCTAGTATAAAATAACTGTGGGTTGTAGGGGTATGGTATAAAATTATAGTGCTACTTAAAGTCAATCACAAACTTATAGATAAAATCTCAAGTAAGAGCATATCACATGTATAGTAGATCTCTAGAAAGAACTTAGATTAGTGATATTAATAATCATAAATGATAAGGTATTATTAGAGTAATAGTAAACTTAGGTTATCCTTATTATTATTATTTTTTAATAAATACCATAGCATTAATGACATTGGATGTGTAACAACTCATAAGTTATTAAAGAATAACATAAGTTTTTTTAATTTTATTTTAAATATATATATATGTGTGTGTGTGTGTGTGTGTTGTTTGGCCTTGAGACCGTGCATTATATCTTCGAATCAACGCTAGTGGCTCTTATCCAGTGGCATTCTCTCATCCATCAGTGAGAGAAATCCATTTAAGATAGGTGAGAAGAATTTCCATTTGGTGATTTGAAAAAATGTATTAAATAAAAGGTTTAGAGGTTTGACCTACTGAACAGTAAGAGAGATAAAAGACTTAAAGCAACATGAAAAAGAAAAAGCTATGGCCGGTTGTTCTCTCTTTGTCCACTGCCACTCATCTGCTTATATAGCCTATAGGAATTCTTGAATTACATGATTTGGAAAAGCTCAAGAATTGGAGGCTTTATTGCACCAACGGCTAGTGACTCCTTACCACTAAAATTAGGTGTAAAACCCCATTAAAATCATTATTCATTATCCTATTAAAACATGAGCAATGCTACATATCCCAAATTTATATCCCCAAAGTGCATCCCAAATCAATGGGAACCGTTGGATGAGTGGGTCCTACCAACTTTTTTCATTGGGACCCACTCATCCAACAGTTCCCATTGATTTGGGATGCACTTTTGGGATACAAATTTGGGATATGTAGCATTACTCTTAAAACATATCAATTAGAAATTTCAAATCAAATGAAAATAAATAATAAAATCAATTGGAAGTTTTAAAGGAAATGGACCGTTGACGGGAATTTATCTGTAATCCCCATGTCAACCATCTTTACCGTGTTAGCTAGTATTGAATTTTACTGTACTCATATTCCAAATAAAAAATATTTGTAAGACCCAAATAAATGAAGAAGCAAAATTTTCTATACTACTCTAAACCAACAATTCGTTATCTCTTCTTAGATCGTTGGAAATAATTGAATTTATAATGTTGGTAGAGAGTTATTTCGACTTATGTTTCTCGAGAAGATTTTAATATCATATAAACAAACAAATAAATAACAATGAACATAATAGAAATTCATATCAATACAAGTTTAGAATAAGAGATACGTCCCTTCCGCACAAAATATTCTGGGGTTCATTTTTCTAGATTCAACAATCCCAGAGAAATTACGGTGCAGGCATAAACCTCTTTATTGTGAACGATCATAACTCCAGTTGTCCAAAAAAACACATAAATCATACAACAAATAAACGAATATTTTGTATGGAGAAATATAGAAAATTGTGTCTCTCTTTCACCAAGAATCCTTCAAAATGAGTTTTAGTGGTAGTCTTATATAGACTGATCTCAAACGGCTAGTTTGTAGCCATCACTCTCAACTTCAATACACATTAAAAAAATTAATAATGCTAGATGATGACATGCGCACAAACACACACACACACACATATATATTAAATTATCATATATATACATATATACACACATATAACCGTTTTTAAAGAATTCTATGAAATATAAATAATGAAAATATTATTGTGGTGGAGTATACATAATAATTATTCAATTTTTTTTAATGTTAAATTATTCTGACATATAGATTAAAACACATATAAAGGTAAAGAAGTCGACAACTCTACGAACATATCAAAAAGTTACTTGCGATTTTTTTTTTCTTGTGAAAGTTACTTGTAAAATTATTAAATATAAATAATATAACCTGTGACCCACAATATGTGAACATGGAACAATACTTTGGAACATAGACTAGCATTCATCATATTTGGGCGGAAAACGAACTTTTGCAGTAATTAATTACTATGAACTCACAGAATTACTGGAAACAGAGAAAAGAAATCAACAATGACATGGACAAGGAAAACAAAATTAGTTACAACTAGAAATGCATAACTTGCATAAACTATCAGCATACAAAATATTTATGTGCCAGCAGAATTCTTCTAAGGCCTTATTTGATTACTATTTTTGAAGCACTCTCCTTGCTTATTTCTCAAACTATTCGAATGATTTTCCACTACTTCCCAATTCTTCACCCATTAGTCACTGAACAAGACTGTCGAACCTCCCCTTCATGACCCGTCTTCACTCCAATGCTCACAAGCTTCATGAACGACTCGCCCCAACTCTTAAAAAAGCTTTCCTGGTCATTTGATAATTCCACAACTTTGTTCGTTGTTCTTTGATCACTAACTAGAACGGAATCAGATTTGAAGAGGCCCTTGTGGAGTAGGAGATCCTTGTAATATTGGTTATCAAAAAAGGCAGGAGTTTCGGGATCGTTGTTAACAGTTACAGACAAGCTTGCTCCCGCAGGACACTGTTTAGCCAGTTTAGCTGCATAATCTTTGTCCAGGGATGCATCCACGAGAGTGACCTTTCCTTCAGAGTTGAGTTGGAACCGGTCGCTAAATGAACTGCAATGGGCTGATCCTATGGTGTGAGCTCCTGCAAAAAGAAAGCATGTAGCATATATAATTTTGTTGGATTAGATTGCAAAAAAAATTAGAATCAATCCTACCATATGATTGATCCTAAAAAATATATTTTTTTGGCCAAGTATACCATTTCGAAAACCAATTACTAGCTTTAAGGAGTTGGGTATCGTTATTAAAATTTTAGATTAATCGTAATTTTTAGGGTTGATTCTAAATTTGTAATTTAGATTGATCATATACACCACAAAGAGCAATATTACATGAACATAAAAATTAGACTTAAAAAATAGACTTGATAATTACAACTATTGATTTCACTGTGAGTCCCAACATTTTTAGAAACTCACTACTTATTCAATGACTGTGATTATAAAATCTATTTTTTAAGTTCGTGTAGCATTACTCCACCAGAAAAGATAATTACCGGCTCCTAAAAAATTGTATCTGGTTGTAGGACAGAAAAAAAAATAAAAAAATTCTGTAATATAAACTTATCCAATATTAATCACCTCCTAATAGTCTTTAAAATCTCACTATTCTGATGTGAGTAAAAAAATATGAAATCCAATTACATCTGGTTTAAAGGTTATCAGGACTCGTCCCATATATAATAACCGATAAAAGGTAATGGACCACCATGGGTTGCCCTTTCCTCCGGTGGATTTGGCCCAGCAAATGGACGGTTAATGGCCCATCCATTAGTCCACGGGAAGATATGGGCTGTTGTCTAGTGAGTCAAGTTGGGCCTGTCCAATGCCCACTTTTAATGTATAAGGAGGTAGCTGAACTCGGATAAAATGCGCCAAGATAAAGATAGGTGGTTAGATTTTAATTCAAGATCAGAAATTCACACCAAACTTCGTTGGAACAATAACTCCTAACATGTATTCTCATGCCACTTTCTTGGCCTATTCATGGCATAAAAATGACTAAGCTTTTCCCGAAGTAAAGAAAAACTGGGTGGAACTTTATTTCTCCTACAGTTTGGTACCTTCTTGACAGACTGATTCAGTATGTGAGGTTTGGGATTGGCCACATTCAGTCACTCACTTATTCGTTCATTTATTATGATCTACCCCGCTTGTGGTGTTCAAATTTTTTATTATTCATAAATTTTGACCCTACCTGGTTTTACTTGACTCAATTAATCGACTACACGAAAGAAAAGCCGACGAAATATTTTTTAGTATTTCATAAAAATTCAGGTAGAAATACAAAATACTAACAAAAATTACATAATCCTAAAAATTAAAATTCAAAAATCTAAGGTCTATTTAGTTTGCATCTCTAAAAATGGTATCTGAAAACAATATTTAAGAAGAATTTTTAAAAAGTATTTTTTGATATTTCTGCATTACAAAACTTGTTTGATTATATGATTTTGAACATAATTTTAAAGAATAAAAAATAATAAAACCTTGAATAATAATCTACACAACTAATTTTTAACTTATCACTTTTGACCAAAAAAAAATAATTTATCACAATAAAATCTTTCTCTCTCCAGGTAATACATCTTCTAGAGTCACACAACACAAAAGCTCTCTCTCTCTCTCTCATCTGTCAATTATCTTTTCACACAACTCTTTCTCTCCATTATCTTCTCACAGCAACTCTCTCTCTCTCTCTCTCTCCATTGTCTTCTCACACAACACAAACATACATACACACGACACACACCCACACGAACAACAAACACACACTCATCACACACATACATCGCACAATACACACACACACAGAGAGATCTATGTATATATACGGATTTGAACACAGATCTATACAATCTGTTGTATAGAGAGGAGAGAAGATGGGTTGCGTGGGAGAGATAGAAAGCTACAGATCTCCAAAGCTGCGCCTATGATTCCCCGAAAGATCTTGTAGGTTCTCAAAGGCCGACTATGTTGGCCAGAGAGACTACCATAAGAGAGAGTCTGGGCAAATGTCGGGGATGGGGGGAATAAAAAGCCACCTTTTATACTTAGTGCAATAAGTGAACAGCTTTTTGGGCTTCGTGTTTCCAAAATTTTCATCCAAAAACTCTGAAAAACAACATTGGCTTGTGTTTCTATTTCTTTGCTCAAAATTTCTTTTTTATTTTCGAAAATTTGAGAACAAAAATGCTAATCAAATGGATTTTGAAAAATTTTAAGATTTTGAGAACAAAAAATAGATTTGAAGATTCAAACTAAACACAGTCCTAGAAACTCTGATATTTTATTGATGTTTATGACCTCTTATTTTTGTTGTGTTTTATTGTAAATTGTTTATGCATTATAAAATTTATTGTGTTAGGTAATTAGTGCAGGTTATTTAATTAAATTGTTAAAAAAATTCAAAATTAATAATTAAAAAATATGTGTTCACCTGATTTTCTAGCCAACTTCTACCCCATTGTTTTAGACGGAATTCGAGTAAAAATAGTATACTTGATCCAATAGAATAGGTTCAAAAATTTTTTTTCATAAAATATTAAATAATAAAATAAAATACTATAATTTTTACTCATAAGATAAGGTCAACACCCCTACCAACACCGAATTTATATGTCAAAAATCAGCAGTAGAGCTCACAAAGACCTTGATGGCCCTTTGACGGACTAAAACACCAAAGCATGTTCTTATCCACATGTTTTGGTAAAAGATGTCAACAAAACACTTGTCTATAACCACGTCGGTTAGACATCAGTCATTGACCGGCCCACCATCTCAACTAATCCTCCCTATTTTAGACAGTTCTTTTTTGGGAAATAAAAAGTATTTTGGATAGAATTTTAAAACAGTGAGTGAAATATGTTAGACAATTCCAATAAATTCTCTATTTTACTAGAAAAAAAGTTATATAGATAATTATATTTAATGAATATTGTACATATATCATCTTGTCATTCATCAAAATAATAATAAAGAGTAAGTGGGGTTCTCCAAATATACAGTTAAATAAGACTCCCTAATTTAACTAGTCTAAATAAAAAGTCTATTAGAATTTAATTTTTAATGTTTAATTCTCTAAAATAGAGAGTTGAGTGATAATAAAGAGTCTATTGGAGATGCTTTAACAGTCAAGCTTCCTTTATTTTGAAAGGAAAAATCTCTTTTTATTTATTTATTTTTTTTCTCTGAAGATTTAAGTTCTTTTATTTTGAACTCTCGAAGATAAGATTTCCCACCTTATACTCTCAATTTATTAAAACTATTGTAATGTGACTCTTTCGTTATCTTTCATTGCTTATTCCGTCAAAACTAATCCCCATTGACGTTAACGAGATGAATAACGAAAACTAACTAAAGAGTCACATTATAATATTTTTAATATAATAAGGGTATAATGTGAAAATTTTAATTTTTGAAAATACAAAATAATTTTTTTTACATTATTTAGGGTGTGTTTGGTATGGGGTTTGGGAACATGGGTTAGAAGTAAACCCTCTTAACCCATGTTTGGTATGTATAAA